>VDFB02161132.1:14299-36129 GCA_007258455.2 Sequoia sempervirens | reverse complement strand
GTGAAAACAGTATTGTGAAGAATCTAATGGATTCTTATGAGAGTGGGGGTAAGACCTCATGCTCACAGGATAGTAATGTCATTTGACATGTCATTACATCAACTTTGGTAAGCTATCAAACAAACAGATCTCATCTCATTAAAAAGACAAGTGAACAAATGAGAATTAGTAGAAATTTTTTTATCAAAAGTCATTCAAAGGCAACAAAAAATTGAGGGTACTGATTCAAATGAATTATGGGCATTCTCAGGGAGACTGCCACATAAAAATAAAAAAGTTGTCGAAGTATTGAGAACACTAATTGAAGATTATTGGAAGAATAATACAAGGCCATCTTCAAATCAAAGGGACGTGGTAAGAAGGAGAATCGATAGTCGAAACCGTGAGCCACATCCAAAGCATTTTTTGGATACGACTCAAACCCAATTTTTTCATAAATTTCAAAATGATTATCCTCAAATTAGTATTTCTCAAATATTTTTTGAAATTCTTAAACCTTTTTATGTCAAGATAAATCACACACACTACTTGTTGCTGTAGACTACATATTGAATTCTCTAACCATTATGATGTTTATCATTCTATATGTTTAGATTTGCATACTAACGATGTTTTGCAGGATTCTTGCATAGAAGCCCCACCAAAATCTTCAAGAGAGTTCTTATCAAAAAATTTATGTGAAATAGAGGATGGCTAAATATTCTACAAGACATGCTTGGATGGTTCATGCAAGCATTGCGGTGGCTTGCAATGAATACCAATTTGTCAACGTATGGAAAGCACATATGAGGTGGGAGAAAAACTAGTAGAGTTTGGGAAGTATAAAATAGTGGCATATGCTACAAAAGATGGGTTTGAAGCAAAAAGGTGTGAGTTGGTTATTCAGAAGATTCTAGTGTATCAGTTCATGTCCATGTTTTATGAGAATCTAGTGTATGAGTATGCAAGGCATACCCATAGAGCCTAATGGCTGGACACACAATTCAAGCTATGCAAGGACACCTTTCCACTTGGAAGCATAGTATCAGTGGTTGAATTTGCAAAGAACTACACTCTATAGCCACAACATGAGGTGCAATCATAGTATTACAACTCCACACAGGTTTCGATATTTGTGCACATAGCATCTATTCATGCAGCTAATAGTATAGAGGACCAAAGGAAGGTATTGAGGGAGTGTCACTTTTATATTAGTGATGATCACACACATTCTCCAGAGTTCGTGCAAGGTTGCTTCTAGATGTTCTACAGTCATTTGGCTCAAAGGGCATAACATACGATCAACATATAATATGGTTAGATAACTGTGTAACACAGTTCAAGAACACGCGCATGTTCTACTAGTTGTGTAGGATGCATCTCACTACACGTGTTCAACATATGTGGAAATTTTGTGAGGCCAAACATGGAAAGGGGGAGCATGACGGTGCATGAGTATGCATGAAAGGAGCATTAGCATGAGAAGAGTTAAAGTATAAAGACAATGCACAATTGACAGATGCAAGATCAATCGTCGAGTAGTGTAATGCTTCGATGGGTCCAGGTAATGAAGGTACATCTTCAGTTCATAGATTTTTTTGGTTGATGGATGATACTAACATTGCACCATATGAGGATTGTTGTACACTAACAAGATCAAGTGAGCTACACTCTTTCCTTAGCTCAAATGCAGGTTCATGGAGTATGGATACACATAAGATGGAATGCTTTTGTTCTTCATGTACAATGCAAGCTTGGAATGATTGTGAGTCAGGGGAGTGGGTTGACAAATGGTTGACAAGTTATCTTATCCCACTTCACACGTATTTCCCTCCAACGGTATTGGAACTAACATAGATTGAATCATCGGTCGACTTTGACCATGTATCATATTTAGTTCAACTAGCTAATATATCTACTTAGTTTTTGAAATTCCACATTGTTATCTTACTTTGTACTATATTCATAATGTTGACTAATTTCAAGAGATATGCCACACATATAAATGCAGGGCATGTTTATGCAGTTATTGCAGATGAAGACAATGAAGAGGGAACAAACTATTACTTGTGTCATTGTGTTGAGACCAAAAATAAATTGGAAGCCTCAATTATAGATGGAGAAAACATCAAATACCCTACATGCTTAGTTGTTGTTACTGGAACATGGCTGAGAAGGTACCTAGATAAGAGTGTTAAACATTGGCTGTTTGAGGACTTTGACACACATCGTAAGATTCTTCATTACTCAAACCTTGTTGTGGCATCCAATACTCATTTGACCAAATATTGGAAGGTCCATGAGTCTGACCATGAGGCAATACTTTGCACAATAAAGAGTAGAGCAATCCCGGATGGTTCATTAGATTAATGTTTAAGTATATGCACAACAATTCTTATTAATTTATACTTGTATCCATGTTTTAATTTGTTTGATGCCAATGTTATCATCTTATTTTACTTTGTGTATTTGCAAGTAACCAGGTAAACATCGATTGGTGTCCCCTTGCATAAAATGCAGATTTATGAGCCATCCAAGAGAATTTCAGGCAAAAAATGAATGCAACATCCTTATTTTGATGATCTTGACAAATCTCAATTATGATTTTAAGCCATTACAAAAGTGTGTACAAAGTTTGGTGAGGAAATTTCAAGTTATTCATTTTAAGTTAACCTTATCATGACCACCTATGATGTAGACATTATAAGAGCATCTCGAATTTCAAGATATTCTATTCATGAGAGGTGTTGTGTGCAATAGGTATCTTGGAACTCCCAATGAAGATGTATGACCAGGACTAACTAAGTTAAGAGACTTCCATGCCTATCTGTAAGTGCCTTCCATCTATTTTGGATGAGCTATTTTTTTTATTATTTTACTTTGCATATCTGTAACTAAACTAGTAAAAATTGATTAGTCTCTCTTTGCAGAAAATGCTGAATTTTGAGTCATCAAAGAGAAACTCAGCCAAAAAAGAAATGAAACATCCTTATTTTGATGATCTTGACAAATCTCAATTCTGATTTGAATCCATTATAAAAGAGTGTGTGAATCTTTGCGAGGGAATCTCAAGTTACTCATTTGAAGTTAACCTCTAAATGAGAACCTATGATGTAGACATTAGAAGAGAATCTCGAATGTACATGAGTGAAATTGTAAAATATTTGTGAGATAAACTCATACCTAAGGCATTGTAATGAGATTTAAATGTATAATAACCTTCAATGCCTTGAAGGAGAGGTTTTTGGTTGATTTTTAACCCATTTTTTTTTATCAATAAGAACATTATTTTCTTGAAATTTACTAGTTTTTTCTCACTTTTCTTGTTGTTGTACAGTCTGTACAAATGCTAAGATGATCTAAAACCTATTGTATGTTGTAGATAGATGAATTAGTTTTCATTTTCACCTATTTAGGGGTTATAGGTGCTATAAATCTTTGTATAGTGAAAGTTATCTTGTTTTTACTGATGCTACCTACTTTCACAGTGTTCTTGGATTGAAGGGTTTCATGATGTAATTTGACCCATTCCAATTTTTGTGCCTACTGTAACTTTTGGAATGGGTCCTCTAACTTTTAAAATACATGTCTAACTTGTTTAGAATGTTTTGGAGTCAAGGTTGGGTGTTTGGGATGATGTTCTAGGGCTATAGAAGGGTATTTTCATGGTGAAAATGAGGGTTTCAAGTGGTGTTTTGACAAAATGTGGGAAGGACTGTCCATGTAATGTATTATTCACCATGTGTAGGGTATTTTCATGATGAAAATGAGGGTTTCAAGTGGTGTTTTGAAAAAAAATGGGAAGGACTATCCATGTAATGTATTATTCACCTTGGGGCAGCAATTCCTATGCCCTTTAACTCATGTTTGTTCACAAAACCCTCCAAAATAGGGTATACCGGTTGTTCACAAGAAAATGCTTAAAGGAGGCTTCAAATTATTTATTAAACCTTCAAACCACATAGAAATCAATGCCAACATAGGTACCTATGTGGAAAGAAAGATTACACAACATACATTAGCCTGTAGAGCCTATACAAGTCTACAAAACAAGGAAGAAACACATAAAATTTAAAGAAACTCATAATTTCTTATTGTTGAAAACCTTGAATCCAAAACCAACATTACAAATGATGTCTTCTTCTTCCCACCGAATTCCATCAAAAATAAAGCACAATAACTATGTACGAAATCGTACAGTTCAAGGAAACATCAGATCCTAAAGTGCAAAAGGGTAGCAATGTTTGACAGGGTATTACTCAGATACCATGGTGCTTATGAAATCTCTTTCTAAATCTATTAGATCACATTGGGTCCCTCTAAAATAACCTCTCTTGGTTTTCGTTATCTCGGAGTGGTTTTCTCATGGTGTCTAGCTTTCAATTGATGGAAAAAGTGTCAAATGCAAGTAGTGAAAAGTTGCAAAGTGGTGCAACTTTCATTTTACAACTCGTGTGACCAAACAGATTCTTCCAACACATCTAAATAGGAATTTTTACATTAATAATGGTCCTCTTTCTCACCAAAACATAGAGAATCACTCAGAGCTATGTTCAACCGGATGGATCCCTTAAGGGTTCAAAGGGAAAAATGGCTACAAACTTCAACATGAGGTTAATCGGACACCACGATACTTAGAAACTTTTCATCTAATCCTATGGGATTTTGTTGGGACCCTCTACAATAACCTATCTCAGTTTTTGTTATCTTAGAGTGGTTTTCCCATGGTGTCTAGTTTTTAGTTGATGGAAAAAGTGTCAAATGCAAGCAATGGAAAGTTGCAAACTGGTGCAACTTTCGTTCTGCAACTCATGTGACCAAATAGACTATTACAATGCATCCAAATAGGCATTTTTACACTAGGAATGGTCCTCTTTTGCACCCAAACACATAGATTCACTTTGAGCTACGTTCAATCAGATCGATCCCTTAAGGGTCCAAAGGGCAAAATGGCTACAAACTTCAACATGAGGTTACTCAGATACCATGATGCTTAAAAAATTCTTGTTTAATCCTATTGGATCATGTTGGGCTCTTCTACAATAGCCTCTCTCAGTTTTTTTTATCTTGGAGTGGTTTTCTCATAGTGTCCAATTTTTAGTTGATGGAAAAAGTGTCAAATGCAAGTAGTGGAAAGTTAAAAAATGGTGCAACTATCGTTCTACAACTCGTGTGACCAAACAGATTGTTCCAATGCATCTGAATAGGAATTTTTATGCTAGGAATGGTTCTCTTTCTCACCCAAACACGCAGAATCGCTCCGAGCTACGTTCAACCGGATAGATCCCTTAAGTGTCCAAAGTACAAAATTGCTTCAAACTTCAGCATGAGGTTACTTAGATACCGTGATGCTTAAATTTTTTTTGTTTGATCCTATGGGATCATGTTGGGCCCCTCTACAATAACCTCTCTCAGTTTTCATTATGTCAAAGTGGTTTTCTCGTGGTGTCCAATTTTTAATTGATGGAAAAAGTGTCAAATGCAAACAGTGGAAAGTTGCAAAGTGGTGCAACTTTCGTTCTGCGATTCGTGTGACCAAATGTACTGTTCCAATGCATCTAAATAGACATATTTATGGTAGGCATGGTATTATTTCTCACCCAAACACGCAGAATCGCTCTGAGCTACGTTCAACTAGATCAATCCCTCAAAGGTCCAAAGTGCAAAATGGCTGCAAACTTCAGCATGAGGTTACTCAAACACCGTGACACTTAGAAACTTCTCATATAATCCTATGGGATCACATTGGTCCCCTCTACAATAAAATCTCTCAGTTTTTGTTATCTCAGAGTGGTTTTCTCATGGTGTCCAATTTTCAGTTGATGGAAAAGTGTTAAATGCAAGCAGTGGAAAGTTTCAAAGTGGTGCAACTTTCGTTCTGCAACTCATGTGACCAAACAGACTATTCCAAGACATTTGTATAGGAATTTTTACACTAGGTATGGTCCTCGTTTGTACCCAAACACGCAAAATCGCTCTGAGCTATGTTCAACCGAATTGATCCCTTAAGGGTCCAAAGGGCAAAATGACTAAAACATTTAGCATGAGGTTACTCAAACTTTGTAATGCTTAGAAAATTATTGTTTGATCCTATGGAATCATGTTGGGCCCCTATACAATTACCTCTCTTAGTTTTTGTTATCTTAGAGTGGTTTTCCTGTGGTGTCTAGTTTTCAATTGATGTAAAAAGTGTCAAATACAAGAAGTGGAAAGTTCCAAATTGGTGCAAATTTTGTTCTACAACTCGTGTGACCAAATAGACCATTCCAAGGCGTTTGAATAGACATTTTTACATTAGCCATGGTCCTCTTTTGCACACAAACACAGGGAATCGCTTTGAGCTACGTTCAACCAGATCGATCCCTTAAGGGTCCAAAGTGCAAAATGGTTGCAAACTTCAACATGAGGTTACTCAGACACCATGATGCTTAGAAACTTCTCATCTGATCATATGGGACACGTTGGGCCCCCCTACAATAATCTCTCTTAGTTTTTGTTATCTCAGAGTGGTTTTTCTATGGTGTCTAGTCTTTTAATTGATGGAAAAATTGTCAAATGCAAGCAGTGGATTGTTGCAAATTGGTGCAATTTTTGTTTTGCAACTCGTGTGACCAAACAAACTATTCCAAAATGTATGAATAGGTATGTTTATGCTAGGAATGGTCCTCTTTTGCACCCAAACACGTGGAATCACTCTGAGCTACATTCAACCGGATCGATTCTTTAAGGGTTTAAGTGTAGTATGTTGAAATAGGCCATTGCACCTATTGTTCAGGTTGTGTCTCAATGATATGGGCCTGATGTAAGTAGGATAGGGATTAGGAATAAGGAAATAGCATTAGTAAGGGCATTTGAAGAGATTACTAATGCTGCCCCTATTGAAAATTTAGAATTGAGGCCCCTTAAAAGCAAGGCTAGAAGAGGTGAAAAGAAGAAATTGCTTGAAAATAAGTTAGAATAGGTTGGAAATAGGGTGAGATTGTGGAGTTTGAAATGTTCAAAAGGTATGCAAGGACAGGGGAGGTCAAAAGTATGTTATGGCATGACATTCCCTAGTTGGGAAAATAGGGATTTTGAATGAAAAAGAGAGGTTTAAGGGAGTAAAAGTGGGTAAAGTCAAGGGGCAACATAATTTGGTGGTCAATTAAGCTTGTGTAGGTAGAATGAAGAGTGTTGGAATAGGTTTTGAGGTTCAGGTTCGGGGGTTGGGTTTTCCAGTTTGGCCAAATTTTTTTGGATGGGAATTCAGTTGGTTTTGGGTTCATTGGTACAAAAAACATGTAAAAACAAAATATACATCTATGCAACCCATAAGCATGAATTAGGATTAGAATATCACATATCATCATATAAACAACAAAACCACCATAAACTTGAATGTCATTTAAAACTTGCATGATAAATATTCATCATTGAAACTTGAATTGTGGTAGCTTGATATACATAGTCTATTGATGCTAGGGTTCAATTTCTATGATTTTGAAAAAAGAAGCCAACTGAGTAGAGTTATCAACATTATTAATAAATCATAGGAATTTGTTTAGTACACTAGTCATTTTGATGTCTTCTTGTAGTCTCAAACATTATTTTGTATCATTGTTACATTGGTCTTCAGAGTGGCAGCTTAATATAGCTCCATAATACAAAATCTGGTTCACCTTTGTAGTGTAACAATGGCATAGGTATATTTTTCTTTCAAAGAACCAAAGGGTGACTACACAATTGAAGTGTATAAACACATATATTTTTGTAATATCAATGATACTTTTTGAAACTTCCATGCATTTCTAATCTAAAAGGAAAAGTCTTTTTCCTAATCTGTATGCAACCATGCTTTTGACATTGTCAAAAAGAGCAAAACTTCTTGAATGATGCAAAGGCATGGCCAAACAGTTCTAACTCTTCACATAAGAGAAGAGAGATGTTGGAGAGTACATCAAGTTAGTGAGAACAAAAGTGTAATGTGTTTTAGTTTGTAGTATTCCTTTGTTTCTCTATAGATGTGTGATAAATTCTCAGTTCAATGATGCATAACAATTTTTGAAAAAAGAAAGTTGTGTCACAATCCGCTTTCAATCTAGCAAGCAAAAATGAAAGCTCAGCCTCTTGGAATTAAAATTCTTGTTTGCAAAACAAATGAATAAGAATGAGGTAGTTAAGGTGTTTGAAGTGATTTAGACATCACTTTTAGGGTTCCCTTGGGTGTGGGTCAAAGTCAAACTCCATAAAACATTAAAAAAATATTCAAAAAAAGACTCTTTTGCATGCCTAGGCATGCAGGTTTTGTCTTGGTTCACTTGGGTTCTATCTAGGTTTTTCCCAAGTTCTCTTGGGTTTTGCTTGGGTGATCCAGACCCAAAAATGAAGGACCTTGCTAGACATGTATGAAAAATGTGGTAGCATAGACAAGGCAGTGAACTATTTGAAAAAATGCCTCAAAGAAATGTGGTCTCATAGTGATGGAATGCCATGACAAAAAAATTTGTCATGGCATTCCATCACTATGAGACCAAATTTCTTTGAGACATTTTTTCAAATAGTTCATTGCCTTGTCTATGGCTTGTCATGGCATTCCATCACCATAAGACCACATTTCTTTGACATTTTTTTCAAATAGTTCACTTCCTTGTCTGTGCTATTGCTTACTATTATGCTTTGATAGATTTTTTCCAAGCATCCATAGCTTGTTTGAAAGCACCTATTTTAGGCTTTTAGCCATAGCAGCAAGGTAGTGAACTATTTGATAAAATGCATTGGTAGACATCTATGAAAAATGTCGTAGCATAGACAAGATAGTGAACTATTTGAAAAAATGCCTCTAAGAAATGTGGTCTCATGGTGATGGAATGACATTCAAAGAAATATGGTCTCATGGTGATGAAATGTCATGAATGTGGTTTCATGATGATGGAATGTCATTCAAAGAAATGTGGTCTCATGGTGATGGAATGTCATGAATGTGGTCTCATGGTGATTGACATTCTATCACCATGAGACCACATTTCTTTGAGGCATTTTTTCAAACAGTTTACTGCCTTTTCTATGCTATTGCTTATTATTATGCTTTGATATTTTTTTTCCAAGCATCCATAGCTTGTTCAAAAGCACTTGTTTTAGGATTTTAGCGATAGCAACAAGGCGGTGAACTGTTTGATAAAATGCTTTGGTAGATATGTATGAGAAATGTCATACCATAGACAAGGCAGTGAACTATTTGAAAGATGCCTCAAAGAAATGTGTTCTCATGGTGATGAAATAACATGAAAATCCATCACTATAGGCATTCATCATGGCATTACATCACCATGAGACCACATTTCTTTGAGGCATTTTTTCAAATACTTCACTGCCTTGTCTGTGCTATTGCTTAATATATGCTTTGATAGATTTTTTCCAAGCATCCATAGCTTGTTCTAAAGCAATTGTTTTAGGCTTTTAGCCATAGTAGTAAGGCAGTAAACTGTTTGATAAAATTCTTTGGTAGACATGCATGAAAATTTTTGTAGCATATACAAGGTAGTGAATTGTTTGAAAAAATGCCTCAAAGAAATGTGGTCTCATGGAATGCCATGACAAGCTAATGCAGTTGGTAGCTTCTCCTAGTTATTAGTTATGCAATGTGAAGTAATCACTTAACTACATAGGTTGACTGTAGAAAACTATATTGTAATTGAAATTTTGTAAACTATCAACATCTAGCTATTAGTTATGCAATGTGAAGTAATACTTTGAGTTTGAAAGATGTTCAATGCAATGAATGAAATCAACGATACAAATATACTACAAAAATCTATTTTCTACAATTCATTAATTAAACTCTTTATTTTATTTGATCTCTATATCACTATGCTATGGAAATGCCTTTCAATTTCAAAAAAAATAGTTTTTGTCTCTTATTCTACAATTTTTTACATTTTTTTATTAAATCCAAATTTTTCATGATTTTTCCCAATTTTTTCAAAAAATCTTATACTTTTGGTTTGCCAAATTTTTCCCCAAAAGAATTTTGTTTCTATGATACAATGTATAGGCACAAATACAAGGCATACACGTGAAAATGCGTAAGTCACAAAGTATACATTGGAACACACGTAAGTCAAAAACTATAACGTAAGTTGTAAAGTATACACTTGAATACACACAACTCATATCTATTGAACCATCAATTTATAATGCAAATATGGACACCATTGATAAAAAATATTTGTATTAACCAAATAGCCATGTACACATACATCAATATATGTTGATATAAGTATAAAATATAGTTACAAAATAGCCATGTAGGCTTATGAGAATGCCATATAGGCATACAATGTCAAATATATCCAATACAAAATATGTACAAAAATTCCATGTAGGCATACAACAAAGGGCTCTGGAATCAAAATTCATTTCTCTCCATGCTTTGGGTGGCTTTAGAATAGTGGTTTACAATTTATAAGAGGAAGGAAATTTCAATTTTTTCATTTTCACCATATTCAATGGGTTCAGTTGAACCCAATGGCTTGAACGAACCTCATAAGGGGTTTGACCAAACACATATGTTCGGTCGAACCCATATAACCTAAATTAAAAAAATCATATTTAAATGGGTTCGATCGAACATAGGTTCGACCAAACCCCTTAAATATGACAAAAACCAAAAATTCTCTCATTTTCAACTGTCACTTTTACTTTCTAATTTTACCAGGCACTTTCCCTGGTGCATGCGGCGAACCGAGAGCATGACAGCGACCAAACCAAGTTTTTTTTTTGGTGAAAGAAAATTTAAGTTCGTCTCTCCAAAGTTCATCATTATAGTTTGCATATTGAGCAGTATCAAGCACTAGGTATTTAAAATTTAAATTTTTTAGAGATCAAAATATATCTATTTGTTTAATTTCGAAACCCTAAATGCAAATTTTTTCAAAGTTGTTGAATTCAAATTGCATTTGTTTGAAAGTTTTTAAAGCATTTTCAACATACAATATTTTGCTTCCCCATTTTGCATACATTTTTGTCTTGTGTAAATGTAATATGCCTTCCCATTTCAACAATCAAAGCTATGGATAAATAGATTTAATTTTAGTTACAAGAAAAATGAATAAATTATAAATTTATAACATAATTATGTACATGGGAAAATCCTCTTGGAAGAAAAATCTCACAACCAAAAACATGAACCAATTATATTATTTGATAATAATATCATTTACAATAAAATATTCATGTGCATACCCTTATAGTAGTATCATAAACATGTGAATATGGAGTAATTTCTAGTAGCATGATGATACCTACAAAATCATTATGCTTTCTCCATCTCAAGCACCCATAAATAGAAAAAATTTAAACCATAAAGAAAGTGTGGTTTAACCAAAGCCATGAGCCAAAATAATGACCTAAAAATGGCACCAAATTTGGCACAAATTTCAACATCATATTCCTTGACTTGGTTTATAGGATGTATTTAGCAAATGCTTTACATCTTGTCAAAAAAATTCAAATCCTCCTCCTCATAACCGACACTCCATTTTTGACATATTCAAACCCATTATTTAAGATGATCTTGATGATTTTCATAATTCTAATCAATATTCTAGTGTAACCCCCCTTTTGTATTCTCTTATGTGTCATATAACATTTCATAAGTAATTCCCATCTTACAATTTCATACAACGCTCTTACAACTTTTTAAATATATAAAAAGGACAACCCTAGTTCAATTAGGATTATTTAATTATTATCACCTACATCCATTCATTACATGTTATTAGCTTTTAGTTGCACACATTATTAGGCAATATGCATTGTCTAAGCAATTGGGGTATATTGCATGTTTGAGAGTGTTTTCCTTGATCTTTTATCTAGTTAAATTAATATCATTTAAAATCTTGTTTTATGGAGTTTTCATCTTAACTCTAATATGACTAGCAAATAAAATGACGACTAAATCATTTTTTCATATAATAGCTAATGACAACCATATAAAGAGCCACAATAAAGAAGATGAAAAATAATGATCACTTGAGACTATGATTTAGATATATATGTTGGTAAACAAGATATTTTCCTAAATTGATAATTACTTATTGATACACCTCTCCACCCTAAATATCCTCACTCGTTGGCTAGTAATTTATATAATGTATTAGGCAGATATCCTTAGGGAATTAATACTATTCATAATATTACCACTCTAATAGATTTTAATAATGTTGTACCCTCTATGCATCCATCTACCCTTCATCCTCTTATAATGATTCCTCCTATCATACTATAGTTACCACTTCCATGGGATCCACCACCCATGTCCTACCACCTTTCTCTCCACTAGTATTTTTCTTATCTCCCATCCTTTTATATATGTTCACACCATTGTTACTACTAGCACTATCCTATACAAATATGTTCTTCATACCATTCCTCCTTATCCTATGAAAATCTAACCTTATAGTGTAACTTCTCCTTCCATTACCATGTCATTACCTTTCTAGACCTTCCCCTCTTTATACATTCTCCTTTTTATCCTACACTACTCTTACCACTAATATATCCCTATACCTTGGATATACTATTGAAGAAATTTAACTGACTTTCAATATCACAAAAATTAGACCCATATTTTTAAACGTAAAATGTGTATAATAAAGCACAATCCATGCTTCCTAATTCAACTTCACTAATATCTATCGAATGAACTTAGGTTCATTACAATAAGATAATCATATAGCCATAATTAGTTGTCAAGATAATGGTAAAGTTTTCAATAGCCATATTTATCCTTCACCATGCCACCATTAGACATACACATAGGATTCATTAGGAAAAGTGGATGTGTGGATATGTGGATATGTGTCAAAAAAATGCTTTGATAAGATGTGTGTAAGGAAGAAATGGAGTTCAAGTGTTTGATTTATGTCTATATAATAGGTCATAAACTCTAGGGGAATTATTACCACTTTGCACAATATTGCACCATATATATCTATATATATATATATATATATTCAAAATGAGGCAAAAAATACAATAGGAATAACATGGATATGAAAATTTTATCATTACATTTTTTTCCACTTTAAGATACATGTGAAGATTTTAAAATAATCGTGCATCTCAATTTATGTGGTATTCACAAACATGTATGGAAAGTAAATATTTAGACATCAAAAAACATGAAAAAGTGGTTTGTTGTCTTGTGCACAACACATCCTTTTTCTTTTGAGAAAATTATCTATCACTTTGTAAAATCCTTGCTATGTTGAGATTATTTAATTTTTTCCCTCCATATTTGTAGTCCTTTTTATTTCTAGAAATATAATTTATGACATTTTTTCTTAATAAACAACATATGAATAAATTTTACATGGTTGTAAATTTTACACATGGTTGTATGCAATCTCATATATATAGTACATATGGTTGTGATTACAATGTTTATATTGTGTTTATATTTGGTTTTATATTATCCTTCCAAAAAAAGTTTGATGTTTATAATATTTTGATTTACCTTTGGATTTTGTAGACACTAAATCTCACATACACTCATATCCATACCATGGTCCCCACCCGAACACCTAACATCCACTTATTAACAAAATTCATGATACCTTAATTCCTACACTTTATCAAAATCAAATTAATTTTTCTTTTCAGACCTAAAACGATCAAGGCCTAAACTA
Organism: Sequoia sempervirens; assembly: GCA_007258455.2. Taxonomy (NCBI): domain Eukaryota; kingdom Viridiplantae; phylum Streptophyta; class Pinopsida; order Cupressales; family Cupressaceae; genus Sequoia; species Sequoia sempervirens. The sequence continues at coordinate 22,483 of VDFB02161132.1, read as the reverse complement.
ATTAAAATATTTATTGTAAAAATTTCCATAGTAAAGTACAAAATAGAGAAGGGCATGTCAACCCACAAATCATGAAGGTGTAGGGACAAAACCAAGAGACCCATCAAATAGGATTGTAGCAATCATATATAGACAAAATTGATTAAGAAAACCTACCATAAATGAAAAAAAAACCTAAAAAGAAGACATATATTACATATTTTTTGAGTGCCCATATATTACATATATATAGCAAAAACTAGCAGAGGGTGAGGGACATGAGTGAGGAGAAACAACATTTCCTTATGTGCCTCCATTGTTTCTCCATACAATAGAGCACCCAATTCTATTTTATGTCCATTGATTGTATTTTCCACTAAAGATTCATCCCATTCTTGCAAGGTTCATTTCAAAGAAATTCAAACACAAAGGAAACTAGAGTTTTCCTTTAAAACTTTGTGTCTAAGCAAACACCCAACAAAATATTTTTCATTATGTAAGTCATCATCCTGAATGGCATTGTTTAGGGAATGGTCCAAAAAGAACTTATAAAACATAATCCACTACAAACTAAGCAACTAAACCATAATTTTGAAGAAGATCCATAGCATTAAACAAAAATAAAGACACTACCTAAGAGAGAGACATTAACTAGAGAGTTTCATATAGAATTTGGTCACCTACGGTCACCCAAATTACTAACTCCACACGCTAGCAATCAATCTTGAAAATTTTCTTCAGCATTTTGAAAAAAAAGTCCCAAACTCTAAATGTACTCCCTTTTTGGGATGGGATGAATGCTCTCCTATTGATCAAATCGGCCTCCATTGTTACTCGAGTAGAATAAATTAACCAAATATTTAAATGAATCGTTCTCTCACAAATATTGAAATAAATTAAAATAAATCCAAGTAAATCTATTATTCCTAGATAATTCAATGAAAATTATGATAAATTAGTTTATATATCAATCAAATTATTTAACATATTTAATCAAATTAGATAAAAATTGAAAATAATTCAATCAATTCATTGATCAAAATAATTAAGAAATTTCATTAAATAAATAAATTAGTTAATTAGGTAATAATAGTAGCCACATTTTAATTGGGTTAAACTCATGATACATGATCAAATGCTAGTAATGTATCCATCATATAAAAAATCTATAAATTGAGATCAAATCCATCATTTTATCGTCTCAATTTTGAGCAAGTATATTTTATCTAGTTGGGAAATAAATGTTTTATCATTTGCAAGATATATCCATTTGTCAATATGTATTTCATTATAATTTTAGTTCATTTTTTGTGTAATTCATCTTTTCACTCTATTAGAGGTGATTTTTTAATTCAATTTGAAGCCTACATTTATTTTTCTCAATGCCTCATTTATTTAAATTCAATGCTTACAAATTGACATGCTTGGTGGGATGCAAACCCACAAATGCTCGGTTACATTTTATATTTTATACTATTAAAGTATTTGATTTATGCTTTAATCTTTGTATTATTATTCTTTCTTTCATCGTTTCATTTAAAATTTGAACCATTTAAGGATGCTATGTTATAGATTATAGTTGTCTTCCAATTCTTTTTAAATTGTTAATAGTATGAAAATATTATTGATGAGTAGATGAATTATTACAAGTTCTATTTTAGATTTGTATTCTCTTTATCTAGATATATTATTTACCAAAGTCTCATTTCTTTTTTAGGTGTATTGTATATATATATATATATATATATATATATATATATATATATATATATAACATGAAAATGCAAATCATGTTCCACGTAATGCCCGGGTTCTTTTGCCAATACTAGTAATGAGATAAAAAAAAAAATTGAGAGATTCATAGCACAGGGTGCAAACCCGGGGATATATAGTGAACCATGCATGTTAATATTGCATAGTCTAGAAAAACTAAAAGATGAACTTGAGAGGACTAGTGCATATTCCCTAGATAGATTGACTGCTATTCTTTCCTGCATGTGGGAAGAAGTACATGGTGACGTTCCCCTTAAAAAAATACAAGATAGTGTCACCAAAGAAATGATAAAAGTCACTTGTTTTCCATTTTATCAAAATGTACGTAAGGTTAGGGGATACCAGGTCACTAGATGTGTCGTTCATGCTATGGCCTAATTGATCTACCCATGATTTCTCATAGCACATGGTCTATACCAAAACAATGACTAGATTCCATTGTATTTTGTTCAACAGTTATATGCTGAGGTCCATTTGGGCCTCAAAGTTAACTACCTGGACATTCCACCATATGTTTGTTAGGGGCGTAGTAGGATTGCTGATAGGCCCACCTATCGTCGAGCAGATAGACCACCCCTAGTGTTTAGGGTATTGGTTGGTGACAAGTCTCCTGCTCTCACCCCAGCTCTAGCCCCCATAGCAGATGAGGTTGTCGTTGCTTCCCAAAATGAAGCAATTAACACTGTAGGTGACATTGCGGCTGCCACCACTAGGATATTTGATGATCGTGTAGGTCAATATTTAATATCCAGACATTCCTGATCCACATCATTTTCAACAAAGTGGACCACCATGGATCCTTTTACAGTGGCTGGCATCCCTACTCCTACACAGCTTGATGCACTTACAGGAGATATGTCACACATGACTACATTGTTTGGCTGAAGACCTGTTGGAGGCATATGCCCACATTGCATCAGACAATGGGATCAGTATAGAGCATGTTAGAGAGAATTTGAGATGGATGCAGATATTGATTCATCACATTGTATGTGTGCATGTGCATGTTTCAATTCTTTTTTCATTATTTTTTAATTTTTTTAACTAGATATTCATGTAAGTTGATATATATGTGTATATCTATTGTTATAGGTGGACATACCTCATATCACTCCTAGCCTTGGTCTAGATCATGTGCATGATCGATGTGACTCTGTGGATGAATTTGCTATCAATGGACATGTGAGTTTTACATTTTTATATAATCACACGTGTATATGTACATGTAATATATTTATGTATTCATAGATCTAGATTGATATTTAAAAATACAAGTTCATTTAAAAATAACTTTCATAAAATTTAGTTAATATAAATTATATGTATTTAACACATCTTGTACACAATTTTATTTGTAGGGCTCAACACATCCATCAAAGCAGGACCGTTCTCATTCAGATGGCCATTTGTCTAGGAGTAGACATTCATATTAGGCCATGCATTCTAGATTTATGATCTTTACCACATGTATTGGATTATATGATGATCTTTAATAGTATTTGATATTTGATGATCTCTAACTTACATTTGCTTATATGACATACATACATTTGCTTATTTGTTGATCTTTAGTATTCAACATTTGATGATTTTTAATTTACATTTTGCTTTTATGATATGTACACATATTTTCTTATATGATATATACAGACATTTTCCTCTTTGCTTATAATATGTGTTATGTTTATATGTATTGAATCCCTTTACATATATGTACATGTGTTTGCTTATGGTTTAAACATGTTTACACATAATATATGTATGCATTTGCTTTAAATATTCAATATACATACATGTTTTCTTATTTTATGATCTCTTACAACTTACATTTCCTTATATTCAATATAGATTTGATCTCTAGTAGAATTTTAGGGAAATCAATGCCACTTTATAATTAAGTTCATTCATGTTGATCACAATAAATATTTTTAAAAAAATGACTTAAGCAACATGAACCATTTAGTTGAGAACAAGATATAATCTTTTTGACAAGTAACTTGAAATTCAATTCAAATATAATTAAGAAAATTTAATTCAAATTATATCTCTATTATACATTTTTGACAACTAACTTGAAATTCAATTTAAATATAATTAATAAAATTCAATTCAAATTATACCACTAATATACATTTTTGACACTTTAACAAAATTTTAAAATTGCTAGATATGTTGCATGCATACCTATGAATTAAATAACAACAAAATCCACAATGAAATAACTTGTTTGTTTACTACTTGATTCATTTAAACTAGGATCTAGTTATTCCATGTACACTTGAATAATTTTGATTCACTTGGAGCACAAATTTTGGAGAAGTTTTTGCACATTTATCAAGGAGGCAAATATTGGAGCTCGACAACTTTTCATTTTTATCAATCAAGGAAAAATTTGGAGGATAATTTAACTAAGTTGGTAGAGGACTTGTTTAGAGTCATCTTTAAGTTGAAGAAGAAAATGGGACAACAAAGAAAAGAAAAATGCATCTCTCTAAAATTGTCAAAAGAAGAACAAAAGAGGCGTGATCAAAACTTTGAAAATTATCATAGAAAGAAACAAGGTACATGCTTGTTTCTTCTCTCTCTCACTCTCAAGTGTGTGTTTAGGACTTTTACTTTGAAGGTTTCTAACCATCATTGCACTTGACTAACTATAAATACTTTTAAATGTCCTCAAGTCATCTTGGTCATGCAAGTTGCAATGTTTATATGATCCTTGACTCCAATTCCTTAAGCCAATTCTTTTTATTTCAATATTTGTGTTTTGTTTCTTTGATCTTTTATTTTCATCACTTCAATGTTCTCAACTTATTTTTATGTTTTATGCTCTAGAGATTCCTCAAGCTGCAGTGGAGCCAAATCTAGATATTGAATCAAACAAATCCATTGAAGAACACATGGACCTTGAAGTTAGGGAGGAGACCCAAGTTCAAACAATGCTTGTTGGAGAGAGGTCAAGATCACTTCCTTCTACTGGTATGGATGAGCATATAAAACTAGCACAAACTTCTCTCACTTATAGCTCATCATGTTTTATCAAATTGTTTGCTTGCATACATAAACTTCACTTATATATTTAACATCATCTCTCACTTTTGTTTGAAAAATATTTTGTGACACATGTGTAGGAAGGGCTCAACAAGCAGGAAGTTTTCATGCTCAAGTTGAGCCAAATCTAGACATTGGATCAAATGAATCCGCTCAAGAATGCATGGTCCTTGAAGATAGGGAGGAGGCACAAGTTCAAACAATGCATGTTGGAGAGGGGTCAGGATCACTTCCTCCTATTGGTATGGATGAGCATATAAAACTAGCTAAGAAGGTGGGGAAACTAATTTCTCATAGAAATTTAGATCATTTACTTGAAATGGATATGGAGAAACTCAAATATTATGCCAATCAGCCTTATAATAAGAGAAAGAGGTCAATGACTAAATCTGTAAATGGAATGATCAATCATAATTTCAATCATCTTGATACACTTGAAAAAACCCAATTGTTATCACATTTACTTCTTCGTGATAAGCTCAAAGAGTCATTACAATTGTTGGATGTCCATTCAACATCAAATAAGAAACACATGGGATTACAAAAGGATATTGTTCAAAATGTTAAAAAGGGTTTAGATTCCATTGGGAAAGGATCTTGAATTGTGGATAAGGCCACTACAAGAAGGGTGATGTTGAAATCTATTGTACATCAAGGTATAGCAAGAAAAAGAAAAATGTTAGCACTTTCAACTGAAATTGGTTATAGTAGAACCACATTGATAAAATATGAGAAAAAGAGAAAGTTTTTGGATGAGAGTTTAGAAGGCAATTGGGCAATTATGTGTATAGCTCTCCATTCTGATAGGATTGAAGATGTTGTTAGGAACTTGGTCTTAGGTTTTTGGCATGATCAGACTCGTCCATCATCAAATACTAGAGATGTTATGAGATATAGGATTGGACCTAGTATTTATGAAAATCATATCAAACATTGGCTAGACATAACACAATTTGAGATGTATATGAAATTTTGTAATGCATATCCTCATCTAAAGATTGGGCAAACAATGTTTCAAAGGTTAAATCCATATTATGTGAAGATAAACAAGTCTTTTAAAACTTGTTGTTGTCATTATCATATTGAATTTGATCTCTACTATCAGATGTTTTGAAAGATGAGAGAAGAAAGATGTGGGTTTCAAAATGCACCTCCTAAATAGGAAAGTTTGTTCATAAAGTCTATATTATGTGATCATGAAAATGGAACTCAAATAAACTACATAAAAGGAATTTGTGAGACATGTGGAAATTTGGCTAAATTTCCTCCAAGAATTGAGGATACTGACCTAACAAAGATAGTAAATTACAAGAGGTAAGTACTATTTTTAGAGAGTTTATTTGTTTCAATTTCTCATAGATCAAGTTATTTGGATTCTCTTTGATGTAATGTTTCATTGATCAAGTGTGGTTTATTAGATATTCACATATTTTACTAACACAGGTACAAGTATGTAAAGTTGCAAACAAATTTTGGGAAAGAATCCACAAGGTTGAACTATGTAGAAGAGGAGATTCCCATTGAAAAATTTATGGAAGATTTTCAAAAATTGATACGACCATACATACATCATTCATTTTTTGCTAAGTGGCAAGCACAACAATTCCAAACATTGAGAGATACTTTCCCACATGGAACAGTTCTATCAGTAGTTGACTTGTAGAAAATTACTCCTTTGTACATCAAAAGGAGATTCAATCAGAGTATTACTTTTCAAAGCAGATCACTATTATGGTTCATGTGTGTTATCGACATGCACAATCAGAATTGGATGGTGTTGAGAGTATAGATGAAGAAACGAGTCATTGAAAAAGAATCACTTTTATATTAGTGATGATAAAGAGCATGGCACACTTTTTGTCCAACATTGCTTTACACTATTTTTTGAGAATTTGAGAAGCAGAGGTGTGAAATTTGAAAATCATTTTGTATGGTTAGATGGATGTGCGGCACAATTCAAATCTTCATGGCCATTCTATGCACTTTGTAGATATCATAAAATCTACAAAATACCACATGTTTGGAGTTTTTTTGAGAGTGGACATGGAAAGGGTGAGCATGATGGAGTAGGAGCTTGCATCAAATAGGCTTTAAGAAAGCATCAAATGAGTTATCCAGAAGATCATCTAGACAATGCACATGATGTTGTTGAATGGTGCAAGAAACACTTTGCATCAAATGTGGTTGGAACATCTTCAAGAAACCGACACATTCCACATAAAGTGTTTTGGGAGATATCAGGTATGTATAAATTACATTAAATCAAAAATTTGAATTTATTTAAATTTAAAATATATATATATACATGTTTGTTCACATAAGTTTTTTGTTGTACATATTTATCTAGGTGTGGATAGAAGATCGATGCATGGATGCAAGAGGGTAGAAAAAACAAGATCTTTGCATTGTGTTAGGAGTTCAGATCGTCGCCATGGATGGATATTAGACACAAGGGATTACTCTTATTTTTGCACTAAGTGCATTGAGGGAAACTCTGATTATGCATGCAACAATCAAGAACTTGGATATGTTGGTAAATGGGATATAGTGCCAATAGTTGTTTCAAAAACATATGATGAAGATGAGGAAGAAAGATTTGAAGACATTCCTTTGATTTCAATTGATTATGACCATATTTTCAGGATTGGTTAGAAAAGGTACATGTGTAAGTTTTCAATATTTTAATGATTATATATATCTAGTTAATGATCTTTAGAGACATTTCTAATTTTTTGAGTTTTAGAGTCATAGCAGAACCTGAAAACATCAAAGGTGTTAGCTATTATTTATTGTGTTGCATAGAAGAGAGGAATAAGCTAATAGAACCTGAAACAAGTGATGGAATGTTATTTCCCACAGGTGAGTTTGAATTTAAAATTTTATATACATTGTATTCACATGTGCACATTACATTATAAATATTAAATATATATTGTACAAACCTTGTGCACGAAAATATTGCACACGTTCATATGTCTTACCTTAGGTTCATGTTTACCATGCAGGTTTTGTTGTAGTACAAGGGACATATCTAAAACAAGTCAAAGTTGTTCAGCATGGGATTCATTTTGTTGACTATCAACCTGATAACAAGGTATATCAATATAGTCACTTAATAATTGCTGCCACTCTACATCTTCATGCAGTTCCACATGCACGTGGTTGAAGAAAATGGAGGGTAGATAGTGATGATCATCGAAAAATTCTACATGTTATTGAAGAGTGGGCTGGGCTGAACTAGAATCTTTGACTTAGATTATATACATGGTTTTCAAGTTCACTTGTAACCCTATACATGTTCAAATGAGAACTTATAGTAACTTGTACATAGTTGTAAATCATTTTGTGTAAATTACAATTATATGTACATATTTGTTCCATGGA
>VDFB02161132.1:0-12909 GCA_007258455.2 Sequoia sempervirens | reverse complement strand
GTGCCCTTAAGACATTATGATATACCTTAGTGTATGTAAAATTATATATAAATCAAACATATATATCATTATAATTCTATATAAATTTTGATAGTCTATCCAAAATATCTCCTTTTATCTAATACAATCTTCTTAAAATTTTGATTGTATTCTACGGAAAAAATCTCTAAATGCTGTCATATGGCCATCAAATTTAAGCCCTACCGCCTACCCCCACTCCCTCCATATTTATATTAATATTAAAAATTAATTTTTAGAAGAAGGTGTTTGACTGAACATCTTTAGAATGTTCGGTCGAACCCATTTGAAATAATTTTTTTTATTCTATGTTTTGTGGGTTCGGTTGAACATGGGTTTGATCAAACACCTGTTCGACCGAACATTATTTTTTTGTTTGACCGAACCCACATTTTTTCACCCTCACCCCCTGAGGCACCAAAATTGCTAAGAATTTTTCACTTCGAAGCTTAATTTGAGAATGAAAATGGAGGAGATCTCAGAAACCCAACTAGTATCAGGTTCCCCTCAAAATGAGCTATACAACGAATATAATTTTAATATGTTTTGATTATATTATCTATCTATTTTTTAAGTTTTATTAAATATAGGTTTTTCATAGAAAACAAAACTCTCTGTTCTGCACAAGTGGAAAAATAGAAGATTATGAAAAAAGAATTTCGATACATACAGTAAAAGTTATATGTTATACGGTTGTGTTATGTCTGAATTGTAATTGATTTGACTTTGAAACTTGATTAAAGAAAAAATATTCAATAAAAAAATATCTAACCAAGTGGAAGCACTAGATATCAAAGTTATAAATCTAAATTTGAAAGTATTGGAATTTTATCATTCAAGGAAAAAAAGTTAGGCGTTATACGGTGTGCGTCACTTTTTAAAAATGTTATTTTTTGAAAAAACCAATTTTCGTGGGAGATGGAAAAAGAAGTGCAATCTGATTCCAAAAAAATTGAAACAAATATTTTTAGAATCTATAGACAAAATGTGACAAGACTGTAGTTTGCATCATCTTGAAATTCCTCACGTTTTAATTGCTATAGGTGCCCGAATGTAAAGATTTAGTTAAAAAGAAAAAAACAGTGTTCAGTTTGGCCAAAAATTGTAAACCACTATTGTGGGATCACCCCTTTGGAAATAAATTCTTTCCCTTTGTTTGGCGATCCAATGGTGATAAGTCTGTCACTCGTTTCTGTTGTGCTCAAGGAGTGCTCCTACTGCTCCTAGAGTTTAGCTCCTGGTGAAGTTTTAATTGTTACAATAAGAAGTAAAGACATTAATATATAGAAATTACATTATAAAAAATGATATATTTAACAAAATAATCACTTACGACCATCTCACGATCACTCTCCACGATGGAAATATTTGCATGCCAATTCTGAGGAGTGCTCAAGCCCTATATAAACCATCCAAATAGGAATTAAACTACAAATCAATAATGGTTTGATTTTTCACTAGAACTAACATCTATAAGAATGAATGTAAATTGAAATTTAGTAATTTGCCTCATACCTCCCCTATCAGAGCCATCGAGGATTGTATAACAGATGAAACACTGATATCCATTTCCCTCATAACATTTGGAGGTGTTTTTTCCTCCAACATCTGAAAATAAACAACAAATTATTCAGTCACAAAAAAGTTACAATAGTGATCCACGTCATGACTTATAATGTACATGAGATCTAATGAACAAAATTTTGAGTACAAGTATTAAACTATATATTTTTTATTATCATGCTTACTATTTTCCCTATCCATATCTTGTTCAAAAGGACATGTTTTTAGGCTTTTACCCATAGCAGCAAGCCATTGAACTATTTGATTAAATACTTTTGTAGACATGTACGATAACTATGGTGGCATATAGAAGGCAGTGAACTGTTGAAAAAATGCCTCAAAAGAAATGGGGTCTCGTGGTGATGGCATTCCATTACAAACAAATGCACATCGTGGCATTCCATCACCATAAGACCGCATTTCTTCTAGAAATTTTTTCAAAAAGTCCATTGCCTTCTCTATGGTATTATTGCTTACTATTATGCTTTGATAGATATTTTTCCAAGCATCCATATAGTTTGTTGGAAAGCACCTATTTTAGGCTTTTAGCCATAGAAACAACTACAAGGAAGTGAGTAGTTTGATAAAATGCTTTGGTGAACATGTATGAAAAATGTGGTATCATAGAAAAGGTGGTGAGCAGTTTGAAGAAATGCCTCAAAGAAATGCGGTCTCATGTGGTGATGGAATGGAAGTGAGTAGTTTGATAAAATGCTTAGGTGAACATGTATGAAAAATGTGGTATCATAGAAAAGGTGGTGAGCAGTTTGAAGAAATGCCTCAAAGAAATGTGGTCTCATGTGGTGATGGAATGGAATTCCATAACCATGAGACTACATTTCTTCGAGGCATTTTTTCAAACTACTAACTGCCTTGTCTATGCTATTGCTTACTAGTATGGTTTCATAGATTTTTTCCAAGCATCCATAGTTTGTCATGCTAGTGCACCTTTGCAAGCACATGCCTCCATGTGAAGTAATTGCATCGTGCTACTTATGTTGAATTTCTAAACAACTATATGGTAGTTGAAATTTTGTCATCTATCAATATCTAGTTATTAGTTATGTAATGTGAAGTAATGCTTTCATTTTGAATGATGTGTAATGCAATCTAACCAACAATATGAATATAAACTGCACAAATCTATTAAGTAGAATTCATTAGTTAAGTTCTCTTTATTCTATTACCTGCATGTAGGTTTGAGTAAATCCACTAGCACTAGGAGGTGTTCCCTCGAAACCTCTAATATTACCCTGTTCAACATCCAAAATCACATATTAAAATACCCTTCATAAAACAATGCTATTAACATGTAATAAATTTATAATTGTTTACTAGTTACATACCCCACCAATAGGTGTACTACATAAATAACTAGCTGGAGGAATGGTGTATCCAGTCTCAACACTGTGACCTTGCAATTTTATTAAAATCATAAAACTAAATTAGTTAATCTTGCATTTTAGAATCAAAATTTAATAAATTAAATTCAATGACCATGTTGACTTTTACCTGAGTATCAATTCCATATGCATCATGCAAAATGTCAGCCACCCTCTCCATCCCTATAGATGCATACGGATCTTGCATATCAACATATAGATCCTACGTAGCATTCTCCTGAGTGTCGGTGGGGTCATATGAACAAATCACCCCACAAGATTGACACACATGGGTTCAAAGGCCACCACTCGAAGAATCCCCTAGATGGTGCTATACAATAGGGCTAGTATGATGGATGACACTCTGTGTCAAAGTGTTGATCACTTGTAATGTTTGTACATTGACACTCTCCTTTGTGATGATAGGCATAACAACGTGCTCACGAGGCAGCCTAGCGAGAGCTCATCTCCCTTGCCACGTAGGATATAGTTGTGCATCGGGCATATCCTGAGATGACCCCCCACCTCTCCCCTAGAACTCCCTCATATCAAAATAATTTGGGATTTGGTTCAATATGAACTCATTATATAGTTTCCTAAGAAAATATTGGGGGACTTCACAATTGTTGCATGGTGGGTCATCAAAGACCATGTACCACCTATCATAAAAAGGGTTCCTAATCTCTTGGTGGTAGCACCAATGAATAGGAAACCTCTTTTCATTGAGGATAAGATTTTGATGTGTTCTAGGGTCAGTGAATAAAGAGCACAAATCACCTTTAGTAATTTTTGAATCCTTTACTTGTTTATATGATAGTTTATCTACATAATATGCCCTAGTTGCCTGCCTCCTATCTAGCCATCTAGTTATTTGTTTGCTAATTGACTTTACATTTTTTAACATCTCTTTCAATGAATTTGAAAGGGTCATTCTTTCCGTGGTTGAAGCATTTGGATCACTCAACCTACTCATAAAATCCTCAATTTGTTTTTTGTTGTTCTCAATTTCACTCATCAAATTTTGTTGAGTGCCAAGAGGGTGTTGAGGGATTGGTGGGGAAGGTTGATTTTTTTGTTGAGGATTTTGTTCTTGAGAATTTGGCTATTCTTCTTGTTGAGGATTTGCAGGATCATTTGCATCTCTTACAAATTTTAAAAAAAAATCAAATCTAACATAAAACTAACAAAATCAACCTAAAACTAAGAAATTCAAAACAAATAGCAAACAATACTTACCTCTCGCACCTCTTCATCATCATGGCACCATCCTTGCAAAGAAAAAGCAACCGTTGTTGAAATTTTTTTCACAATTCCTCCTCCTAGAATGCAAGCGCGAAAATGAGGGTTTTTGGCCATGGGAAGAGTAGAAAAATTGTTGACAGAAAATAATCACTTTCACTTTCTTTTTTCTTTTAAAAATACATAACGCGAGTGTGTTATAACACGCTCACATTGTGAGAAATCTTTTTGAAGTTGGCCAAATTATTGTAACCCAACTTCATGCACCCGCCCCTTGTTTTTCTAAGCAATCTTTCCTCATACCAATCAATTCATCCTTGACCTTCTCTTGACCTATTTTTCATCATCACATCATCTTTTCCAATCATTGGATCACTCTTCAAACTAACTTTCAACTTTTGTAATGGCTGCAAACTCTTCAAGTGCTTTTCAGACATATATCCATCTCCATCACTGCTTCATCACACAATCTCACAAACCATCCATCTACCCAACAATAGATCTTGGAAGATACACCTACCATTCTTTCTCTTAGTGGTGTAACACTCTCTACCCCTTCTCCCCAACTTAATCTCTATTGGAGGACAATGAACTCAGACTCATCCTTGTCTGTAATCAACACATCTTCTTACTCTCTTTCTTGAAGCTTTAAGATGGATCAAGCACCTACAACCAAAAACTTAAAAAACCACTAGATCAACTAGCTCTGATACCAATTGATGCAGAGCATCTATAGACTTCAAGGGTTCTAAAGACCCAAAACATAAAATTTGAGAAGATCACTGAAACCTTCAACAAAATTCACTTGCGTGACACTTGATTCCACTTGACTAAAAGACACCAAATCATCAAATAATGCTTCTAAAAAATTTCCAGACCCTAGTACATCTTATTCATCTTTATTTTGGCAATAACAAACCAAGAACACTCTTTCATAAACACAGACTTATCAACTTCTTCATTGCTAATACCATAAGGCCAAATTTCTTGTAGTAGTCCACATACCAAAAACCGGGCATAACTTTCAAAAGAGATAGAGTCCCCAAAAACTAAACATAGATTATAGGACTCATTTGGGCCTTTTAAAACATACTTCATATTTAGATAGGGTTGTTTTGGAAAGAAAATCAACAAAAATGACTGTCCTACAACAAATTGCTCCAAATAGGCCTAATTTACAAAGCATGTACCATCTAATGCACTCCCCAACCCAAAATAACCATGGAAATATTTTTTCAAGTTATAAAACTCCCAAATCAACAAAATTTTGATCACTTAAACCCTTCTAAAGGCCACAAGACACAAACCCTTGATTTAGACTTCACTAGGCTCAATCAATGAGGGTGTATTAAAAGTAAGCATTCCAAACCTTCAATCAGCTTTCCAATACTTCAAAGACCCTAGAATATTCTTTTACATGGTAAATTAACCATTTCCAAACCTTTACAAATGTTGTTTCATCCTACTCTTACTCTTAGCCATCAATTGTCATGGAAAAACACAGAAAATTCAATGGAGGCAACACTTAAACCTTGCAACCTAACTTACCTTGCATCTGCAAACACACTTAAACCAAAAATCAACCTAATTTAACCAATTCCACTAATATACCAATCCTCCATTGGTGGAATGGTTATTTACCACTCTCTAGACTCTCAAAACCCTTGAATTGAGGGTTTCAAATTAGTTTATAGAAAGAAGACTCAAACACACTTTATATTCAATAAGATTCTCTCAAATCAACTTTATTTGAAGGATTACACACTATTTAGCTAAAAAATACAAAGATAAAGGTATGGTGGTACTATACAGGCCATACACAACTTGAAAATCACAAAGAAAATGCTGTAAAACAGAGTACTTTTAGTACAAAATTTATTTCAAGATACAATCTCTAGTGCCTTGATCACCATTAAAATTCTCTCATAAACATGTTACATCAGTTAAGATAACTTCCCCTTCAACTTCCAATGATAAAACCTTATTTTTTCAAAATACGACTCTTCAACTTCTTGTATTTTGTGCATTTTTTGTATTTTTGCACTGTTGACGACAATTTCAAGATTTTGCACTTTTTTGCACTTTTTTACACTTTGACCACCAAACCTCCTAGAGACCTAAACAAATAATTCAAATGCATAAAAAATGACCTCATTACAGTTTTAGCATTATAAAGATTCAAATTTTTACAAGTTTTCCTTATAAAGGCATAAAATGCACAAGGTGCTCTTGCACCAAATCGCTAGCCTTGAAGGTAAAAATAAGTTTTAGGATTATATGGAGAAATGGTTTTGGAACCCAACACACCATTTTTGGAGCTACTATTACCTTTAATAGATCTTGTCACTTTTCACCCATCAAATGCTCTTCAATGACCTAAATGTCATCTTCACTTTTTCCAACCTACTTAAAAATCTAGAAGGATATAAGAGCAATTGCAAGTTCTTTGCATAAGTCAGAAAAAATATTTCAAATACTTTAAAACATATTGTTATTTCTATTATCCAAAGATACCATAATAATTCTATAAACATCACTAACCAATTCTTGGAAAGGATTGTCTAAGAAAAATTAACATCACAAATAAGACCAAACAAAATGGGTTTGTGCACAAATATGGGGGACTAAAAAGTGGTTAAAACCACTTTTTGGTCCATTGTACACATAAAATGAGCATGTTATAATGTGATTTATTTATGGTTCAATATTGGCTTTGTCACTACCAAGCCATAAAGCAATCATGTTTTTTATTAGAGGTAACAAAAAAATGAAGGGACTTTGAAACCATTTACAAAAAGTTGTCTAAATAGAGTAGCATAGAAAAAAATAAACAAAAAGCCTACAATGGCCCAATAGCTAAACAACAACAAATGAAACCATGAAGGGAAAGTAAATTAGCCACATAGCTAAAATTTATTTAATGATTTTTTGCATCGAATTCCTATTGCTGAAATTACTCCTGAAGTTTAACAAAACTCATTGGATCCTTCTCCTCTTCAAAGTTTTTCTTCTTGCCTCACCAAGTGCAAGTGTTAGGCCCAACTTTCTCTTCATTCTTATCTCTTTTTCCCAATTGATATTCTCTTCCCAAAGATCCTTTAGCTTTTTAGTGAGGATATGGATCTCTTCAACATTGTTCTGGAGATCATTTGCTAACCTTCACCACCCTCTCTAGGCTACTTTAATATTTTTGACTTCTTGTTCCTTGTATTATTTTACCCTTCATGTATTATTTCCACTTGTCCATGCATTTCACCTTATCACCAAGGTCATTCTAAATGGTGCTAAAATCCATTTCTATTTTTTCAACCTTGGGAATGGCATCGGGCATCCTTTCATAATTTTTATCTCCTTTGACCTTCAAGTTTCAACTTGTCCACCTATTTTTTCTTGCAAAATATCCAACTTCATATTAATTAAACTTTTCTCAATATAGAACCATTTTATATCTAATAATATCCCTTATAGTGTTAAGAGCTTCCACTAAGGCTTTGGAATTGATAGCATTAGAAATCAAGAAAGAGAAATCTGAAGGGACTTAAGGGGTAGGGTTGTAAATAGGGGGAAAGGATTACCCACCCCCAATTCGATCATCTTAATAGTCTTAGTAGTACTAAGGTTATCTCCACCAATGGGATTGTTCCCCTTCACCGACAACTCCAACCCAAGCCCCACAATATCTTCAGTAGACTCCAGTCTTACTGGACTTCCATTTTTTAAAATTTTCTTTCCTTATAGAGAGTATTTTCCCTTTTGTCTAATCTTCAATACCAATGAAAATATCTTGATGGGGATAAATCCCATCATAATTCACATCAATAGAATAACTTGAATCATCCAACCATAGAGAAGTAAAATAAAAATTCCTTTCTTCTTAGAAACCTTGGTGGTGTCTCCCCTACCCTTTTTCTTTCAAGAATGTTATAACACACTCACATTTTTTTTTCATAAAGAAAAACACATGCTTTAAAATTATTCTTTATTTCCTATATAACTCAAGCATATTATAACATACTTGCATTATAAATTGCCTTGGAAACCACCAACCTTTATAATTGAATTTGCATTGGGTATCTAATACAAAGTTTTGGACTTTCATTTCAATGCCCAAAGCCATTTTTCTATCAAATATATAAAAAGCTAAATGTTGAGCATGGTTTCCATCATATTTACACATATTTTCAGGTTGATTGTAAAAACTATCCTAATAATATCAAGCTCTTTTACCTGTCTACCCATGTTATTTTTTCTATATTTTAATTGCTTTAAGGTTTTGATATTTATTTTCGTTTGTTAGTATTTCCTTTTGTTGAAAAGCTATGCATAGTTTTTTTATGTCATTTTTATCTTCTCATCTAAATTTGAAAAAAAAATTATAATCTAAACTCTATTTTATATACATTCAAAATAATTTTACTTTTGATTAGTATGATTTTATATATTCATTAAAAAATTAGCAAAAAAAAAAAAACCTAAACTACATAATTTATTAGCTAATTTTCTACCAAAGCAATTCGTGAAATACTTTTAAAAGGTCACCATTTTAGGGGGAGCACACCCAATGCTATATTATATTTTTTTGACAAAAATAGAAGCACTTTTTGTGCTGCCCTTATTTGAATTTCTTAATTAACACCATTTTTTTTGAAAAAAATTAGAAACTAGATTCTGAGCACTATGATTTTTTTGTCACATCTTCAAATTTTGAGTGTGGCTATCTTAAATTTCTTATTCAATATCAAATTTTTATTGATTTTACAAATAAAATAGTGGTCACTTTTGACCCCATTTTGATCCCTCATTTCCATGCATATAGTCCAAATATCATTTGAATGAATTAATAACTTTAACCCATTACCCATATATACTAAATAGGAAAAAAAATCCCAAATAGATTTAGAAAATGCACAATAAAAGAAAATATTCTCAATAGATTATTTTTCCTTGCAAACCAAACAATAAATATTCTCAATAGGCAAAGTGTATCTTATTCGGTACTAAAATTGTGGGTCCATAGATCTTTGTATGACCTTTAGTGCTAGGGGGTTGTCTTTAAGAAGGCTACAATGAGAGTGGGTAGTCTCTCCTACTTTTTGGGCTCAACTAAAACCCAGGATGGTGTTCCTAGAGGTCTCCTTAATATTTTTTGATATATAAAATAATGTAACATGACTATAACAATCTATAGCTCTATCCAAATGTAAACTTAACCCTAATAACTATCACTAGGTCAAGAACAACAAGCTATTTTAATCATCTATATAGTTGATAAAACCTTGAATAAGCACCTATAGGCATTAAAATTATTATAATACTTTAAAATAATTTCATTTTTTATTACATGGGTAATTGCAAAAAGATGGGGGCCAAAAAGGGGTCTTAAGTGGCCACCTTTTTTCTGAAATCAGGAATTGACCTTGGATGTGAAATTGAGGATAGTTACCCTCAAAATATTTAGATACAACAAAAAGAGGATCATAGTGCTTCGAGGACCTACTTTCTAAACTACTATTTTTTTTGGAAAATGATAGAGATTAAGGGGATCAAAAGAGGGAGTCACAAAAATTGGTGCTCTTTTTGTCAAAAAAAATAACATAGTGTCTTTTGTGGCTCCCTCAAAAGGTTAACATTTTTTTTTGGTATTTTTAAAATCACTTCAATGAGAAACTAGCTAGCAAGATGTAGTTTATGCCTGATTTTTCTGATTTTTGGACACTTCTTGAAAAATAGAATTTTGGATGTGCTACCCCTATAAACTTTGAAAACTAATTGAAAATAATTATTTAAAAATATGTATAGAATGGAGTCTATTTTCTAAAAATATAATTTATTTGAAATTTTGATGAATAGTTAATTTATAAAGAAAAATACCAAACACTAGTTTTTGCCAAAAAACATACACAAACAAAAGAAATTAAAGATCAAAGGCTTAATATTGTCAAAATGTGAAAAAAATTACATCGTTAGATATTTAAGAGAAAGCCTAATATTACCCAGGTGTTCAATTTGTTTGACCTTGAAACACATGCAAACTAGATGCTTAGCACAAATGCGATTATGTGAAATATTGTAGAATTTGCAAAAACACATCTTTGGACATTGGGAAGGCACTCCAAGCCTTTTGATTGGTATTCCAAAGAAAATACTAAGCCTAAGGCTTGGTGATTCCCAAAGAAAGAAATAATGCAAGCGCAGTATAATGCAAGCATGTTATAATTGTTGGTATGTGGTGACTGATCATTCAAATACTATACACTCTTTATGTATCCTTGCTGAGGTCAGAGGTGGCAACCCCTGAGAGCAGGGGTTCAAGGGTGCAACCCCCAAATTTTATTTTTCCTTTTTTGCATGTCAAGGGGTTGGTAGTTATTATTTTTTTAACTAACAAATGAATAATGAATTTGTCAAACCCTAATCTAGAAGCTTCCAAAAATCTTGTTATAAGTAGCTAGGACGTAATTTGCAGTATGGTATTCACAAGATAGAAATCTATTTTGCAGTGGATGGTAAAATCATTGGATGGTTGAGTTTCTAATGGATGTAGCCCATATTGGGTGAACCACGTTAAAATGATGTCTTGATCTCTTTTGTGTTATTCTTCATTGTTATTTCTAGGTTATTTAATTTGCATATAACTGTTAATGTTTATTACTTCGATCTACCTGAACCCTAACAACTAGTATAAGAGCCACATGTATTTTTGGTCGATTAGCAGGAAACCTCTAGATTTGAGTGGGAGTAATGGAAGAAGGAAAATTCAAGGTTGAGAAGTTCGACAACTAGAATGATCAATTATGAAAGATGCAAATGGAAGATTATTTGTATCAAAAAGATCTATGGCGGCCATCACAAGGAAAAGCAAAGAAAGATGTTGTGATGCCTAATGAAGAATGGGAGATTCTGGATAGAAAGAAACTGGAAACCAAATTCGGTTGTACCTGGCACCATTTGTGGTGTTCAATACAACATAAGCAAAGACAATAGAGGATCTGATGAAAGCTTTGGCTAAATTGTATGAAAAACCCTTAGCCTCAAATAAGGTATTTCTCATGAAGTGTTTGTTTAATCTGAAAATGATTGAAGATGGGTCTGTGACAAATCATTTAAATGAGTTTCATACAATTACCAGTCCATTAAATTATGTAAAAATCAATTTTGATGAAGAGGTGAGGGATCTCTTGGTTTTATGTTCTTTTCCAAAAAGCTGGAATAGCTTGGTAATGGTTGTAACTCTGTCTTTGGTTTAAATACATTGAAATTTGATGATGTTGTAGGTGTTATACTTAGTGAGGAAATGTGATAGAAAAGTACAAGTGAAATTTCAACATCACGTAATACTTTGATTGTAGAGAATTGGGGAAGAACAAAGGAGAGAGGGAAAAACCCAAAAAATCATGGGAAGTCACAAGGGAAGTCGAAGAAAGGCAGAGCTAAATATAGAGGAAGAATGGATTGTTGGCACTATGGAAAGATAGGACACTTGAAGAAGGATTGTTGGTCTCAAAGGAAAACAAAGATGGATAAATACGATGACAGAAGGGAAGCTAATGTTGCAAGTACCTTAAATTGTAGGATACTTTTAATTCTATGTTTAGATAATGCTAATGATTCCTAGGGTAATAGATTCATGGGCTTCATTTCATGCCAAACCTATAGGGAAATATTTTGTAGATTATGTTCAAGCTGATTTTGGATAGGTATATTTGGGTGATGATGAACCCTATTAGATTGTTGGAAATGGAAAGATAAAAATCAAGTTAAAGAATGGAAATGAATGATTTCTATAGGATGTAAGGCATGTTCCAAATTTGAGAAGGAATTTAATTTCTACTGGACAATTCGATAGTGAAGGTTGCATAGTTACCTTTTCAGACAAAGTCTGGAAGGTCACTAAAGGTGCAATAGTAGTAGCTAAAGGTCAAAAGGTAAGCACATTGTATTTGTGTACTAGTAATACTTTTTCTACCTTAGCTACTATATAAACAGTTGATACCGAGACAATTATAACACTTGCTACAGGGACATAAACAAAATTATGGCACCATATACTTGGGCACATGAGTGAGAAAGGGATGAAGATCCTTCACTCTAGAAAGTTGCTACCAGGTTTGAAGTAGATCGACTTGGAGTTCTACAAAAATTGTGTTTATGGAAAATAGAAAAGAATCTGATTTCTCAAAGTTGGGAAAGAGAAGAGTGAGAAATTAGAGCTTGTACATTCAAATGTATGGGGACTAGCTCAAGTATCTTCTCTTGGTGGCTCTTGCTATTATGTTACTTTTATTGATGATGCAACTAGGAAAACATGGGTGTATTTTCTAAAAAAAAAAGAAGTGTTTGAAACTTTTAAAAGGTGGAAAGCTTTGGCTGAGAATGAGATAGGAAAAAAATTGAAGTGTCTCAAATCTGATAATGGAGGTGAGTATTGTAGTAGAGAATTTGAAAATTACTTTTCATACAATGGAATCCGTAGGTAGAAAATGGTTCCTAGAACCCCACAAGAAAATGGTGTGTCTTAGAGGATGAATAGGGCCATTATGGAGTGTGCAAGGAGCATGATATTGCATGCTAGAATACCCTTACACTTTTAGGTAGGTGTTGTACATACCGTTGTTTATTTAATAAACATGGGACCTTCAAATCCTTTGGATGGTGACATTCTAGACGAGGCTTGGACGGGTAAAAAGGTAAACTATTCATTTTTTAA
>VDFB02161130.1:0-33701 GCA_007258455.2 Sequoia sempervirens | reverse complement strand
CACACTTACTAAAAATAGTAAGTAGCCGAAACCTGATGAAACTTGAGTGGAGACCTGTTGGAAGCATACTAATAACAATGTTAAGCTCAATTTGCAATTTATTCATCTCATTTGACTTTGGGTTGGCTGGAAAATTCAAAACCCTAATTTTTCAGACTTGGCCAAAATTTCAAGCTTAAACTCAATGACGGGCACAATCCCGGAAAGACAGACAGTAGAAAAGAGAGACAACGACAAAACGAACGAAAAGCAAAGCCAAAATTAGGGGGGTCCCCATTTGCAATGGGGCGATGTGTGAAAAACGTCACAACAATAGTGAGATGTCCCACCCCAGGTGGACACTTGCGAATTATAATTTTCTGCCTTGGGTTATGTTTTTGCTTGTTTTGATTTTTATTGAGATTATGCTAGGAAAGAAAGAAATGCAGATGACATAAAAATTACAAATGAAAGGATGATAAACTACTGCATTTCATCTCCAACTACTGAAGCAAACCCTTACTCATTTATTCAAATCAGCTTGCATATACATTATATTCTATTTAGCACTTCCTGCGATAATTGAGACATCATTAAACAACATACCCGAAGTCCATAGCATTTAATTACAATTCTGAAACTGTATATCAGCAGGACTGGAAATGTTTATCAGCAAATGGCATTGGTAATTAGCAACTGGAAAACCCTTACAGTGGATGCCTATGAACAAATGATGAATTCTCCAACATATGAATGCTCCAAAATGTTAGCTAATGACCAGCCGTCCAAAATGGAGTTCAAAACCAATTCAAAAACTAGGCGTTTCAACCTCACAGCGACACGTCCAACAAAGAGGAGGTAGTACGGCCTCTAGAAGAACTGTACGGACTAGCTGAATGTGAAGAACCCTTCTGGCTCAACTTCAACCCTAATGCTCAAATTGATTGTTTTTTCGTGTTTTGAAGGTTTTTGATTTTTTTGAGGTTTTTGCATATAAATAACATAATGCGATTTTTGAAAGAAATACTTCTAAAAATCTTTAATAAATACAACAACGTAAAAATGAAGCATAAAGACCCCTGAATCGATTGCAAATAGATTTATTATTCTTTTTCAGTGATTACAATTCTGAAACCCTAACATGCAAACAAAAAGGCAAAGCTGATTGCATTATTTAAAAACCTGATTTGCTGATTGCAGCTGCCTCAGAATGATGAGAATATGTACAGCCAACCTCAGGAAGGCATTCTCCAGCTTCGATATTGTTGCAAACTGACCCAATGACCAAGGCGTCCCATTTGGTGCAGGCAGAAGACCAAAAATCAAGGCGTCCAAGCTCACATGAGAAGTACGGCCTTCAAATCTGATTTGTACGGTCTTCACACAGCAGCAAATAAATCCGTACTTTCTTGGGAAATGTGCCAGATGTCTGAGAACTGATGGCAAGTGAAAAATATTCCCCTTTGGAAAGGAATTGATTCAAAGCACTGACTATTAAGGATTCACTGTAAGATCTGTAATAACTTCTGAATGAAGTTATTCAACTGCAGGCAATAAATCAGCTGATATCTCACAGCCTCTGAACTGCAACACTGAAGATGGCTCGTTCTCCAATGCAAAAAAACAACTGAAACCCTTGGCTCCGTTCTCTGAAGGAAGAATTGATCAAAATCGATTTTCATAACATAATAAAATGAGTTTCTCTCAAAGAAACTTATATTTCCTCAGTTGGGTCGAATTTCTCCAAAAAGCATCATTTAAATGAAACTTGAATTTCACCTTTTAATCTTTCCATAGTTTGGACGCACTTTTAATTAAAATAATTAATTAAAAAGTGGCCCCTTCTTCATGATGGTCGACCCCTTTAAAAGGTCACTTAAGTTATAATATTAAATTATATTATAACTATATAATATAAGCTCCAATTTAATTAATATTTATTTTGACCAATAAATATTAATATCTCTCTCAATATAAGTCCGATTAACGAACCGTCTGAAGCTGGATGATAAGTGACTGAAACTGCATATGACTAGACCATATTGCTAAAAATAGCAGTGGTGCTCCACTGAGTGTCTCCACTTACTAAAAATAGTAAGTCAAGCAACCGATGTCCAAATGACCCCGAACAAAAGCCAACTGAATAATTCTGCCAACTGAAGCCAAGCCAAGCCTCAACAAGACCCTCTAACCACCCTATCAGCCTACGAGGGTCACATGATAGGCTAATCTCAAGATCTGAGAGATGTCAACTGCAAGGGGACATTACACTGAAATATATGGTACGACCTTAAATGATAATTGCATTCAGCTAATAAAGATATCTACATACAATCACCAATGTATTCTTCTGATCTGCTCTTAAAGCCTTTAAAAACTTCTGAGATTTTCTCCACTATTATGCATAAGATGATAAGACTCTACAGCTGTAGATGCATCAGCAAATATATAATTCTTTTCTTCAAACAAACCCTTGAATGATCTTCAATTATTCTCCACTATTATGCTCAATGAGACTTCAGGTATAAAGCCTCCAGAAATGCAGCCTTCAGATGTTCTGCACACCCTCAGGTAGCTGAGATCAATGAGAGGCTCTGTTCCCAAAGATCAAATTTGCAGAAGAAACCTGAGGTACTCCTCCAATGCCAACAACAAAAGCCAAGTGATAAAAACATTCATCAATGATAATCTTCATTTGCTTTTGATGCTTTTTATACTCCTCTCCAAAGGGGCCGATTACTCCAAAAGGCCCTTTTTAATCATTAAATATCATTAAAATATATTTTCCTTTTGCACTTTATTATATCCCTTCAAGTGGGCACCCAAATAATGATTATAATGAATTGACTTTATAACTTGAAATAATCCTTTTAAAGCAAGGTCAATAAAGTCATATGATATTCACTCCTTTATATTTTGACTTAAATATCATTAATGACCCCCTTTAATATAAAGTCAACTCAAGTCATTAATATATGCACCTTAATATCTTGACTTTATAATATTAAATGACCTTTTATAATAAAGTCAAATAACTTTAATGATGAGAACTTTAATTAATTAATTATTAAAGCTTTACTTTGATAATAATTAAACTCCATAAATATGTTAGTTTTAGGATCAGGTTAAAAGAAAGAAGAAAAATGCAACACAGTGAACAATAAACACAACAGTTTACCCTGGGAAAACCCTCCTACTTGAGGGAGAAAAACCCAACAAATAATCTCTCATATATATCATGTAAAAGTGCAGAATACTGCTTACAATCAGGCCTTGCACAAGGCTGAGTATATACAATGAATGGAGACACTCCTCCATGAAAGGTAACACTTCTCTTTGAGAATGGATCTGCTGCAAGGGAAGGCGAACTGCTGAAGAATGATGAACTGGAATGAATTGAACTTGATTACCAAATGAAGTGAATCGCCTTGTTTATATATATACACCAAGATGTCTTTCCATGAAGAGTTGGCCTCTTTCACATAAGAGATGACTTTACAAGAATGAGACGACTTTCATCAAGTCGGCTTTGACAATAAATAAATAATTTAAATAGCATGTCTGTCTCAACATTTAATATTATTTTTATATTTTTGAATTCGAAGGAGAAAGAAATCTCCCGCTGCTACTATAACATCAACACTCTCTCTTAGCTAGGGAGATATCTTTCCAGATATTCATGTCATGGAGTCTCTCAACATGACACCCACAATGGCTACACCCATTTGTGGAAAAGAGTTCATCACAGAGTCTCTCAATGTGATATTGTCACGGAGTCACTCAACATGACATCCACCATGGCTACTCCCATGTGTGGAAAGGAACATGTGCACAAGTGCCCATCACAGAGTCACTCAACATGATGTCGTCATGGAGTCTCTCAACATGACGTCCACCATGGCTACTCCCATGTGTGGAAAAAAACACAAGTACAAAGGATTCATCACGGAGTCTCTCAACGTGATGTCATCATGGAGTCTCTCAATATGACATCTCATCTCAGTCTCAGAGATGAACAAGGGATCACACCTCATATTTCTTTGTCTCAGAGAAATATACACTACAAGGGCTTTCACCTCATATTTCTCTGTCACAGAGAAATATACACTACAAGGGCTTTCACCTTGTACTTCTCTGTCACAAAGAAATATACAGTACAAGGGCTTTCACCTCATACTTCTCTGTCACAGAGAAATATACACTACAAGGGATTTCATCTCATACTTCTCCATCACAGAGAAATATACAGTACAACAGATCTTCATGATGATGTGATTCCTCCAAAGCTCCAAGTTCTTGCATCAACCTCTTGAACTCCTCGTCCAAGGTTGCCTCTGTTGGTTTTTCAGACTCCCTCTGAATGTTAATTCCTCCTCTTCGAAGAAACTGATCGCAATGACAATCTGAATAGGTTCTTCCTCTTCGAGAGATGTCTACAGTTACCACCTCAATCCCATGGTTGCAAGCTATGTCTCCATTCTTCAACCTGTGTGACTTCCTCACAGGATGCATCAAGCTCTTTCTCCCTCTTATGCTTCTCAATCCGTCTTGAAAGCATTTTAGAGAGTTTAATAATAGTTCATAGAACTAAACTATCCCGAAGAGAAATACCAATGCTAGAAGCATACATGATTCATTGTTCCAATGTTATTGCATGAATTAATAACTACATAAAAATTCATGAACATTATTCAAACATGAAATAATTATCTCGTTGAAATCAGAATCTCCTTAAGTGTTGCACTTAAACGCTTTTCAGGTCTGCACTTATCTTTCTTGAGATCTGCTCATTATTTCACAATAATTTCTTAGATCTGCTCACTAGAATGCCCTGTCCTTCCATCTCCACCAAGGCTTCTATTACTCCAACTGCTTGAAGTACCTAAAGCATTTCAAAGTCTATCATTTATGCAAGCATACAAGGTGTTCTCGATAGCTCAAGTATTTCCGACTCCCACCACAAGTTACATATGTGTTGCCTTGATAAATTCAACACCCGACTCCAACTTTAAGACACATGTAATTTCCGCCACTTATGTATATTGAATCACATTAAAGCACCATAACTTCCTTGATGATTTCAGACCATTTGAGAACGACACCATTGCAAGTATGAGCGACAACCACAGGTTGAGTTGTCACTATCCAAATAACTATTTTCATATGCAATGACCATATTAAGGCGTCAAATGAATCTCAAACCCATCTATAAGGAATACACCAATGCAAAACTTTATCTTTTGCCAATTATTTAATTGCGACACTTCCAACTCACACAAAATTTCTAGCTTCCCCTGAAGAATCCACGTTACAAGAAGATGATGTGCTGCCTTTGCTAGGTTTCGTAACCACAATTTGGATTGAATTATAATAATCTCTCCATATCGTCCCATTTCTAGTAATAAAACATTGGCTTTAAAAGAAATATTAACACCATTTCATGATGTAAATCTTGGCATCAAAATACATGTTTACACAAAAATTAGAATATATTTGCTTGCTTCGTGACTTCTAATCCTTCTTTCGTGTGAGGTAGACTACTCTTTTCTTCTCCACAAAACTTTACCCGAATTCTGAAACCCACATATGCTCCCTTACAATGACTCAGCGATAGGAGGTGAAATAGAATAATCTTTCACTGATATTATTTGTTAATATGCCCGATAACATCATGAATGGCGCCAATGTTAGTGAAGATCAATTCGTGCACCCAAATTAATACAAGCTTAAGCATAGACTTGATTTCCAAATGTTTTCCTTGTGGTTTCAAGAATTGACTTCGTCCACACTTTGCAATTCTGACTTGATTGAAAACTCACGGATATCCACAATGAAGTGACCTTTGAAAATACGATTGTTCAATTACAAGCTGCTCTTGATAATTCATTGCTTTCCAGTGTTCCACGGGGACACGTCCCCCCCAAAAAAACCTGTGTTTCCTAGACGAGGATGTCTTGGAGACTTGGGGACTTGGGGGGGACATCCCCCCAGTAGCCCACCACTAGCGCCACCATCCCACCACCAATGTTGCTATCTCCAAGATGCCACTAGGACTTTGAGGATGTCGGGGTGTCCTCAAGATGTCTACTGGACTCCTAGTTGTCTCCAAGATGTATAATTCTTATACTTATACATCTTTTTATAACTATTTTTTGAAGTACTATATGTATTTCAGCGCCTTGTCGGCCCCTGCCGTCATCCCCTTGCCACCCCCAAACTTAGACCCCCCGCCCCACGTCCCCGTAATGCGTCCCCTATCGTCCCCTCATCCCCATCCCCGAAAGCTCGTGGAACACTGTTGCTTTCCAAAATGAACTTCATGGAGAATTTGCTTAATTAAATCTGATCGGATCTCTAGAACCCGCTCTGATACCATGTTAGTTTTAGGATTAGATTAAAAGAAAGCAGACAAATGCAACACAGTGAACAATAAACACAATAGTTTACCCTGGGAAAACCCTCCTACTTGTTGATGGGTGTTTTATGACCGCACCAACACAGAATAAAGTTCCCAACGGTTACTCTATCCTCTCTTGATCAAAATCTCTTGCATGCTAAGATTGCGAGAAAGATCATGCATTCAACTCCAAGGTTCCTTCATGCAGTGGATGTAGTCTCAGTTGGCTCGATGTGATTTGCTGGTATCTCAAGGGGGACTTACCTAATTGTTCAATCAGATATCAAAGAGAAAGGGGTTTTCACAAGCTTTGAAAGATATGTCAATGATGCATAGGTTTCTTAAACTAACTAGAAAGTACTAAACTTGAATGGCTCCAAGGATTAAAAATACTATGGTCTATCCTAGGTGTAGGACGTGGAGGTCAACTCTTGCAAACTTCAACCAAGCTTTGCTTTGCCTCACCTTGGACAACTTCCACAGAACCAGTGCAATCTTCAAAGGAGTAGCTAGAGATATTCAGATCACGATTCAACATGAAGATACCATCATGGCGATGCATACCAGCATATAAATCGTAATTGAAGTTGGGTCCACAATATTCCAGTTGACCATGCAAGGCGAACTCACCATCAGTGAGCCCACTAGTGGTATGGATTAGCGAAGCTTGCTCAAATTAAACACTGCATTCTACAACTACCATCTACTTGCATGAAATGAAATCTATTTTACTCTAAGCTCTACTTCAAGATTCTAAGCGAATTGGAAGGACGAAGAAATCTTGCTAGCTACCCACAACAAAAGATGAAACCATAAGCAATGATAACTCTTTATTATAGGAGTGTTCACAACAACTTCTTACAAAGCATTCAATTTAAAAACTTTCCTTCCTCTTCAATCTAAGCTATGCTATCAATCTATGCTATCTATCTCTCAATTCTATGATCTATCTCTAATAATGTACAAATGAGGGGGGATGCCCCTTTTATAGATGGCCAAATCCATTAGATGGATCAGATTCAATTACAATGAAGGGCCCAGATTGAGCCACATATGCCCTAATCAAGGTTCTTCCCTAAAAACCACCACAAAGAGGAGTGGGGTAATAAATGAGCAACAGATTCCCACTTTCTCCCGAAGTCATAATGAGCAATTAATGTCCACCATCATCTTCTAGAAGGTCATCATCCAACAAGGCATTTCCATTCTCCTTCTCTTTGATTGCGAACTCGACGAATTTGGCTAACACCGCCTCAACCTCCTGAATTGAAATGGGTGGAATATGGTTGAGCTGAAATTCAAGCACTGTGACTGTCTGCCCATGCCAAATACAAGATTTTCTCCAAGTGACCAAGGCATCCCAAGTACTCTGAATAATGTTGGAGAAGGCTGAAATATTTTCAAAATCATCCTGAACAAATGACCTTACCTCAAAAAAGAAAGGCCTCATTATGTTCTTTAGGCAATCTGCAGTCATCTCCTTCAGAGTCAGTCTTCTAGCAAATATAGACTCAAGTGTGTTCAGGACTCCTTCTAGAATATTTCCCATAGCTTTTCTAACTCTAGCCGAATCTGCCTGTGTTGCATTGAAGAAGCCTCGGCCCGTGACCACTGAAGAATACCAATTGGTGAAGTCATACCTACCACCCTCCTGTATCACGCTTCCCTCCACCAGAGTTTGCAAGGGCATGTACATCAAAGCCTCCAAACGAAGAACAGTCTTAGTCTGATAGATATGCGTCTCACTCCAGGCTTGATCAATATTGTCCATGTGGGCCAGAATGCTAGAGGCCTGCTGATAAGAATGAGCGAGATCCTCCATGAACTTCTCTGTCTCAATGCGAACATTGCCAACCCACTTATCTGCCTCCTGAGCCATCTTCCTCAAATCCTCCAGGCCACTAACTGATTCTCTCAGGAGTTCCGTTGGATTCTCCTGCCCACCCAGATGGGCTAAGTGTTGCACATAACCAACCAATGTCCTATGCTCCCTCTTCAATCATTTGTACTTTCCTTCGGTTCGGAGCAACTTGTCCTTGAGTGCCTGATAGGATTTGTCACACTCCTCAATTATCTGAGCCCTGTGAGACGGCCTAGCTCAATAGTAGTAATCACATAATTTTCTGGCATAGCATCATCCCGATCACACTCAATCCTGGGAACGGCCACATGTAGCGTGTGAGAACCATCCTCATCCATAGAAATATTTGAGAATTTTCTGGCCTTCTTCTTCTCTAGCAGTGCACTGATTCTACTGAGGAATTCTTCCATCTCAATCGTCGGGTTAGTCTCCTCAGTAGGATCTCTTCTCATTCTTTCCCTTAGCCAATTAGGCACTGCCTGTTGCGGGTCACAAACAATAAGTGGCTGCTCCTCTCTTGCTTCTTCTTCACGCACTTATTCTGTATTAATATTCTGATGAGGCTCATCAATCTCTGTCTATTGGGTATCTTCCCCTGAAACTTGAGCCTCCTGCCCTGCAGTAGTCTCATCCTCTAAAGCTGCCTCAATCTCCTACTAGAAGCGAGTATCTGTGGCTGTTTCCTCTTCTTCCTGCTAGTTGTCTCTTCTAGGCACATTGACACTTTAACCAATTGACTCCCTATGGGGTGGCTAATTTGCTTCCTGTAACTCTTGTTCTTCATTCAATCTATTTCTTTGGTTTGCAAACAATGAGACCTCTTGTACACTTGGAGAGCGGGCCCGTGATGGCGTGCATGATGCTTCCTCAACTCTCTGGGGCTCTGTTGACGTGGTTTTTGGGACCGCACCAACACAGAACAAAGTCGCCCAACGGACGCTCTATTCTCTCTTGATCAAAGTATTCCGCACGCTAAGATTGCCAGAAAGTTCGTGCGTTCAACTCCAAGGTTCCTTTAGTGCGAATAGGCTCAGTTTGGCTTGATGTGATATTGCTGGTATGTCAAGGGGACTTACGTAGTTGTTCAGATTTCTCACAGTCAGCAGTTGATATGTAATTTGAAGGGGATTCTTACGTGTATGATTTGGCAATGTGTATTCTTTTCTAAAACTAACAAGAAGTATGCGGAAAGTAAAAGGGAAAGGGCCTAAGAAATTTGTACTCTATTTTAAATGCAGGGTATATGGGGCTTCGTTTCAATAGACTTCAACCAGATTTCGCCTAGCCTCCGTCGGACAGCCTCAGCAAAATCGGTGCAATCTTCAAAGGGGATAACGAAAGGTATTCAAGTTACAGTCTAACATACGTACACCATCAGAACAACGCATATAAGTATGTAAGCCATAACCGAAGTTAAACACGAGATAATGTCCAGTTGACCACGCAAGGCAGACTTATCATCAACAAGCCGCTAGTGGTATGGAATAAAGCGAAGCTATCTCAATAAAACACCATACACCGAAGTAAGCTACTTTGCATGAACTAAGCTACTTGGATACGAAAGGAAGAAGAAACCTTGCTAGCATTTCATGACTAGACGAATTCCATCATCAATGAAAAGATCTATTATCATAAAATGTGTTACACAACAATCTCTTCAAAAGTTTTCAAAGGGAAAACTTTCTCTCTTCTCCAAATTATGTAAAAATGCTCTACAATCTAGCTCTAACTCTATCTCAATTCTAGCTCTGATCTAATCTCTGACCTCTAATTTCTAATTCTAATGCCTTACAAATGAGGGGGACTCCCCCTTTTATAGCTAGCCAAGTCCCAAAGGACGGCTAGGGTTACAATCAATAGAGTGGCCAGAATAGTGCCACCTCAGCACTAACCCTAAAAACTGCCAGAATAGGGAGTGGTACATTAAATGAATCAAAGATTCCCACTCACTCCCAAAATAGCAAATGCAATAAATGCTCCATATTCAGTCTTCTAGAAGCTCCTCGTCCAGTAGTGTGTTCCCATTTGCCTTCTCTCTGATTGCCAACTCAACAAATCTGCTAAGTACGGCCTCAACCTCCTGAGCTGAAATCGGTGGAACACAATCCAACTGAAACTCTAACACCGTGACTGAATGCTCGTGTCTTGTACAAGATTTTCTCCAGGCAGCTAATGAGTCCTGCGTGTTCTGATCAGTGGAGAATGCGATTCTCAAAAGTCATCCCTCGTACAAAGGTCTAACATCTCATGGAAGAAGGGAACCAGCAAACCCCTCAAATTATCACATCTATCTCATCCGACTCACCAGCCTAGCAAATATGGCCTCCCCAAAGGTGTTCAACTCCATCTATAATGTTGGCCATAGCCCTGTGTACCTTGGCTGAATCTGCCTATGCCGCATCGAAGAAGCCACGCCCTATGATAGCCGAAGAATACCATCGAGAGAAATCATATCGGTCATTCGCCTGAATGACACTTCCATCAATCAGCAACTGCAATGGCACATGCCTCAACACCTCAAGACGCTGGATCACCTTACTCTGATAGATGGAAGCATCGCCCCAAGCATGATCCACCGCATCCATCCGTGTCAAAATAGAAGAG
Source organism: Sequoia sempervirens (assembly GCA_007258455.2). NCBI lineage: Eukaryota > Viridiplantae > Streptophyta > Pinopsida > Cupressales > Cupressaceae > Sequoia > Sequoia sempervirens. The sequence goes on along the minus strand of VDFB02161130.1, from coordinate 22,860 downwards.
GCCTGCTGAAAAGCAAAAGATAGGTCCTCCATGAATTTCTCTGTCTCCGTACGAACCCCTGTGACCCATTTGTCTGCCTCCTGTGCCATCCTCCCCAACTCTACTAAGCCGCTGATCGATTCTCTAGGAATATCCGCTAGAGGCTCTATCACTGGTACATCCTGCCCTCGAGAACGAGACAACTGCTGAACATATCCAACTAACGCCTTGTGTTCTCGTTTCAACTTCTTATACTTCCCTTCTTTCTTGAATAATCTATCCTGAGGGCAAGTGAAGGAGCATCGCACTTCAACACCAGGCACCAAGAAGGCCCCAAGTCAAGAGTGGTGACCACATAGTTTTCAGGAGTTGCTTCATTCCGGTCACACTCGACTCGTGGGACAGCAACGTGAAGGGTGCGAGAGCCATCCTCATCCGTGGAGATCTTCGAAAACTTTCTTGCCTTCTTCTTCGGTGGAGGTGCACTGATCCGGTTCAAGAACTCTTCCATTTCAACCGCTGGATCAATCTCCTCACTCGGGCTTCTTCTCATTCTATCTCTAAGCCAATCGGGCACCTCATATAGTATATCAAAGGGCTGCTGCTCCTGTGCCTCGACTTCTCTAACCTGTTCCACTTCTTCCTCATTCTGGCGAGGCTCATTGTCCTCGAGTGGCTGAGTGTCACCCGACACTATATCATCATCATCGCCATCATTCATGGCCGCCTCTATCTCCTGCTGAAACTGAGGGTCAGTAATAGTCCCCTCATCATCCTGCTGATCAATCCTGACAGGTACATTGGCACTCAAGCACTGACTCCTCCGTGGAGGTCAATATCATTCTCAGATCTCCTGCACTGACCCAATGTAACCTCTCTCCGACCGCTAGCCAAAGACACTTCTCCTCGTATGCCCGAGAACGTGGTTCCAAAGGTACCCCACCCAACTCGTGTGAGGTCAGCTGAACTAATTCTCTTTTCTTTTCTCGACTCGGCCCTTCTTGTGATTCAAGTTTTCTCTGTGGTGGGCCCCGTGATCTCCTCCCATTAAGCCAGCTCAAGGCAATTGACCTACTTTTCAATCTGCTCACTCTCCTGTCAACCCATGGCCTGGTGAATGTCATAACTGGGATGGAAAGAGTATCCAAATCAGCAACCTCGGGCTCTGACCAATCTATAGGCGAAAGTGGAGTATCACGAACAGCTGCATAGTCTGGATGAACAACATCCATGTCCTCATTGACCTGGTCCGGAACCGGAACTACCTCACACTCCCTGATCAGAGTAATCGGCAATCTAGAGAACATCCTCTCTCTCACTTCAATCTCATCAATTGCATCAGCCCAATAATCCTCAATGGTGGCCTTGTGTTTGAATTCCTCTGACAACACCCAGTTGATGTTATGGTGCGGGTCATAGTGTTGTCTACTTGTGTGATATGAGAAATGATAGAATTGAAGCTCACTTTCAGCTTCTAGCTACCAGACGTAAGGACAACCTCATCCGGAAGCTGCTCCATCACAATTGGAAACTCTATCCCTCCCTCCTTTCTTTCTTCTTCGATCATTGCCACAAAGAACTGCCTAGCTATTATCTCTAGCATTATTATTCTGTCTGTTGGGTACTTAGGCAGCCTATATGGGTATGAAGAAAATCCTTGCAGCCTAATATATGAAAATCTCGGAAATTGTATAAACCAGCACCCATACCTCTCAATTAGCTCCTGGGCATCTCTAGAGATTCTGCACTGTAACCTCTCCTGAAGCAGCCTCGTGATGTACATGGTGAATGAATCGTTGACACGCTTGTAATAGGTTGTGCTCGACAGGTGCAACTGCGTACACGCCTCATGGATTTTGAACTGGTGGGAGCCACAACCGATGGGTTCCTTGTAAGAAATTCCTCTGTACCTCGTCATCCGTGCCAACATGTAAATGAGATAGGAGCTCATGTAAAACGTTTTAGTCCTCCGCAAACTCAGGAGCTGCTCATGTATATTATCACTAATCATCTCAGCCCAATTGACATAATCCTTGCCCTCTAACACCAGGTTGATGTAATAAAACATCCAAGGCTCAAAAATATAAGACTGAGGGCAACCACCAACCCTGCTCAGCAACATGATAAGATCACAATACTCCTGTTTCAGGTCCTCTGCTATGATCTCTCGCAGCTTCTCAGACGAGACTCCGCTTTGGAGGCTCATCCAAAGGAGTGTTAATTGTATCCATACATCGTCAAAAGCGTAAGCATACATCCGCCCGCCGCCCCCGGATTTGAACATGTTTCTTGCACCGATCCCAAAAGCTCTTCTACCAATGGTCACTGGAGTGAGATTGGTAGTACTTGGGCTATCCGTGACGCGGATCGAATCGCGTTCTTCTTCTCGTAATGCTGGCGCACTCCATAATCAACTCCGAACACTGAATAGCTGGCGGAAAACCAGCAGCTGCATACAATCCACTGCGGACGATGTTGTGCGAAGTGACCGAAGCCCGATGACTTCCAATTCCAAACAGCCTGTTCTTGAAGGTCTCCAAGTTGACGGAGCCCAGGTTCGTGTCTGTCAACTTTCCCAGCTTTGAAATGAACTTTGACTCCGGCATGAACGTTTTGCTCAGCTTCTTGATCGTAGCTTGTCTTGAGGCACCATTGTCCTTTCCGGTTGTCCTCGCTTCAGCCATCTGCAACATAACAAACATTTCATCAGCAATTAAATTTAATAAAATAAGGCATGATATAGGGGCTGCAGTCGAATTCTAGAAGCTGCAATAATTCTTGTGTTTGCCAACCTCAGCTTCTTCTATGAATAAATTCGAATTTTGACACTTAGAACAGATTTCTAAGTGAACTCTGATGATTTTACTTCAACCAGCAATCAGCAAATTGAACCCCAACCACTTCGTATCAGCAAACAGCAATTTCAATTTACACTTCCAACCAGCAACCTCACACTAACAAGTTCGTGCTTTAAAGTTCTCAACTATTTCAACTCAATACAAGGCGTCCCTTTCAACTCTACTCCAGCAACTTCAACTAAGCAAACCAGATTTTAAACTTCAACTTAGCAAGGCCGTACTTCTCAAGCAATGGCGCACCTCTTTCAAACTTCTATAATTCAAGTAAATCAAATTTCAGCCACTTAAGTCGTACCTTTTACAAGCAAGCTCAATCTTCAGCAAACACTTCTCTTAATGGCGTACCTCTTCAGCAGCTAGCAACTTCCTTAATCAGCAACCTAAGGCGTACTTCTCTCAGCACAACTTTAATCAACTCCTCAGCAACAATTTCAAATTCCTTCAGACTTCAGCAACTCACTGCAATGCTTCACCCTTAGAGCAAGTTCGACTTCCAGCTGTGAAAATGAGTGAAGAACTTCTCCATTTTATAGCTAAAATTCGAATTCTAGAAGAAGTTAATTTTAGCCAGTGCCATTAAACTCCACTACTACACTTCAAGAATTCGAATTTTCCCTCTCTGGTGTTCCGGACACTTGTCTCCAGTCGTCGGGAATATTATTCTTCTAGAAACTTGACTTTGACTGGCGTTTTGGATTTTACTTTCGAAAATTAAATTTAAATTCACCATTTTTGAATCCACCAGCCGGAGCTCTGTCACTTGAATTTGAAATTTTAACTTCATCATCTGCTCTGGAAAATTCATCTTCGAAGAATTTAAACAAACTTATCTGGGCAACTCCCTTCAGATTCATCATTCGAAGAAAATTCATCTTGAAAACTTATTTTATCCATTTTTGCCTTAGAAAATTTAAAATTCTCCCTTAGGAAAATTCACAATTCAAGCACTGATTAAATTCTCACTGAAAAAGTGTCGGCGAAGCTTGAAAGATCTGAAATCCATCATTCATCATTTAACGCCCAGTACCCTGTAAGCAAATTTTCGCCGAATCGTCTCGAATTCATGGGTACCCAACGAACGGGTTCATTTAATTTTTTGAATTTTGAACCTTGGAAAAATATTATTTCCATCATTTTAAATTGTTCTTCGCCTGTGATCACTCCGTGTTGCTCTGACTTCTTGAAAAAATTTGAAGAACTTGAATTATCATCGCCTCTGGATTTATCACTGAGAAAAGTTGCTCATGCTCTTGAGAAATTTCATCAACTTGGAGCTCTAGGCGTATTTTCCAAGGAAAATAAAATTTGCCTTAGAAAATATTTAAATCATCTTGTACTTTTGAAAACTTTGCCTTAGAAAATTTTGTTGATTGCCAGTGGAGAGGAATTTTTTTTTTAACTTCATTCATTCCCGGCACGCCTTGTACATTTTATCTTCACTTCATCCATATCATTTCACACTTGGAAAATATTTATTCAAAAGCCCAACGCCTAGGCAAATTTTCAACACTTAGAAAATATTTTATTTTCTTCCCCTAAGCGCTTAACACACTTCAAAATATTTCAACTCCTTCAAGATTTTTAAAATCACCTTATAACTCCCTTCAAACATTGGCGCATACTTGATATTTTATTCTTAACCCCTTCAAATATTTTCCACGCCTTAGGAAATTCCAACGCCTTATAACTCCCTTCACACGCCTAGCAAAGCTTTCACTAAGGCCCACCACCTTGGGCGCATTCTTAGTGTAGAGGAGGATAACGTCCACCTTTTACCACTTCTCACCACGTTTTGGTAAACTTTTCACCTTAATTACCACCTTTAATTACCTTTTACATTGAAACATGGGCGCATTTCCTTGTAGGAGGAGGATGAAACTTGCCACCATGCCTTGTGACCCTTCACCTTCTTTATTTCGTCTTGACATGCATGATTTGGGCGCATTTTACCCCCTAAGGAGGACGAGTTTGCAAGTTGGGCGCATTTTGCATGTGATGAAGGATAGAAACTTTGACTTCGTTGACCCTCTCCTACCTTGGGCGCATTTTGATGTGTGTGAAGGATGAACAATCTCCAACGTCCTTGGGTGACCTTTCAACTTCCATGTTTTGTCCTTACATGGCCTAGTTTGGGCGCATTTTAGCCTTGGAGAAGGATGAACAATCTTTGACCACTTTGACTCCTTTGTGTTTTGGGCACATTTTGATGTGAGAGAAGGATGGGCGCATTTCAATGAGGGTGGCGGATTTTTCATACTTAGAAAATTTTTCAACTTTCCCTCTTTCATCTTGGGCGCATTTGGACCCCTGAGCAGGATGAAATTTCGTTGACTTCCTTTGACTTTCCTGCCTTGGGCGCATTTTGCCCTGGGTGGTGGATGAACTTGCATTTTCAAGAATTTTTCTACGCCTCTAGCTGAGTTGGGCGCATTTCTCCATGCCTGCCGGACGAGACTCCAGACTTAGACAAAATTTTCATCATCCTCGCCAGCTTACGTGCCCTGCTATTTATAGTAAGTTCTCTGTATTCGCGCCTCTGAAGCTCGGAATGGCCTGAAATTTTTGAGCGTGGCTTCTTCAAACTTTATCCAATTTAACCGACCTTTGCCACTTTTAAGTCACCACCTTTATTTATAGCGTTTTACGAAGGTGGCTTACTATAAATAGTAAGCTCTTGTTTGATAGCTCCATTGCTCGTCGAGTTAAAATTTGAATGAGGCTCCTCACCACCCGTGAGCTTTGTCGGTACGACAACGTATGCACGATTTACTGTACGCCGCGTTTCCAATTTGCGGCACTATGAATGAAGTAAGTGCTTTCGTTGACTTCGAAATTTCACGACAAATAAGCGGAAGGATCGCGTCGATAATGGTTTACATCCAGGGGATTTTGAAGATTTTGACTTTTGATGCCTATTTTGGAAATCCCAAAGTGGAAACCTAATTTGCATTGCATGCGTATCAAAAGATCTCTGTTTGTCTTCGTTTCTGTGGCATTGCGATCAGCTCGTGATCCTGAACTGCTGGGAGGCGGCTGCCGGGACACACCTGCTAAAAATAGCAAGTTCCTTACTGAGTGAGAATCCTCATTTGCATGTCACACCATCGCGAAGCTCTCGAAAAACCCATCAGGAATCACCTGACATGCAAAGAAAAGCTCGACATGCAAACCCTAAAAATAGCCTCGGAAGGCTGAATCCTGAAAGTGGTCACCTCGACTTGCATGTTACATCGTTGCGAAGGTCTCGAAAAACCCAGAAAGAATATCCAGACATGCAAAGAAAATCTTTGCATCTGGACCCTGAAATTCATGCCGGAAGCCGGACTGCTAAAAATAGTAAGTTATCCGATTTTGCTCAAATTTGGCATGCAAGTAGTCTGATGTACTCTGAATGCTGTGTGATGATCGGAATCTCAAAAACGCTGACAAATTGCCTGGAATTGCAGACTTACTAAAAATAGTAAGTATCTCGGAATCTGATGAAAGCTGGCTGGAAGCCCGCTGGATGCCTGCTAACAACATTGTTAAGTTTAATTTTCAATTTTCTGACTTCACTTGACCTTGGACTGGCCAGAAAAGATGAAACCCTAATTTTAGACCTGGCCAATATTTCGCGTTTAAGCTCAATGACGTACACAACCCCTCGAAAGACGGACACCAGAAAAGAGACAGAGAGAGAGAGAAAAACCCAAGCCAAAAGACCGGAACGGAGCAAAAATTAGGGGGTCCCCATCTTGAATGGGGCGATGTGTGAAAAGGTCACAACAGGCAGTCAATAAAGGATCTCACAAAATACCATCATGCCATCTGAGTCTGGTGTCAAGAACCTATACTACCCTGGTCGATCCTTCACTATAGGTTCTCCGAACTAGAGAGACCATTCTGACCAGGGGTATATCTGGTTCTTGGTGGCTGACCATGCTTATTCAAAGCATCATAACCTTGGCCAAGAATTTTATCAATAATGAGCACGTTTCTCGTGCTGTCAACACTCTCACCCTTACTCAGCATTTAAATTCTTAACCCTTAGAGTTTATGTTATCAGGGACTCAATTCTTATTCTTTCTTTTATAATTCAGGGGTAGAAACATATTCCAGACTTACAGAGGGGAGAAAGTGTCTTAAGACAGAATTGAAAGAACTCTTCAGTTATATTAAATTCCAGTTATTTGTGACGGAAAGAAATCTATTGTTTTGACCAGATTCGAGGCTAAAGAACAAAGTAAGAAGTCATCTTCAGATTAAGCATCTATGAAAGAATCTCAGAGCATTTCGAATTTAAGGAATCAGTTGATCAAGGCTGATCCAAACCAAAAGAAAGAAATATTTCATGACACAGAGATCACAATTTAAGAATCAGACCCCGATTTAGAACCAAGAGCAATCTATTGTATGCTTAAAGTAAAAACAGAGAAGATGGAGACGCATAAGTAAAGTCTTGGTTACAAGCTAAGAAACCACCACAGGTTCGATAGGAATAGAAAAATATAACCCAGCTAGACGGAGCAAAGAAGACTTGCGGTGAATTCCAACATTAAAGTTCTTAGAACTGTATGAGAATCAAGAATTGATTCGACAATTGCATCTTAGATCCTTGAATGCATTCTAAAGCTATTTAGTATTATGGTTAAGAAAATTTAAAGACATTTAAACACATGCCTGGAAATTGAAGATTGAAGCTCGACAACTCACTGTCGCCTTTCCTCCTAGCAAATTGGATGACGGCTGCAGAGATATAGTGATACTTTACTGTCGAGAAATATACAGTGAGAGCGGTTACTAGAGAGTATAAAATGCCTTCTCCGTTCAAGAGATCAGAGCGTTGAGTTAATCCAAATTGGCACTCGACCAAGGTTTTCCAAAAGAGAATGCCAGTAACAAATAATGCGAATGCCCAAGCGAAGGAGGAAGAGAATGCAAAATAATGTAGTCGATGCAAAAATGAACAGAGAGAAAATAGTGAAGCCTACGAGAAATATGAAGAATGCAATTCGAATTAGAGAGCTGGGTATGAGGTGAATGCTCGAGAAAAGAATGCCCCAAGGCAAACAAGACTTCGCCTCGAAAATGAGTTCGCATGCCTTCTCCCTTGAACGTTTCGATAAAGAAAGGAGGCCAGGGTGGTGGAGGTTATTGCCTCTAAACATAAACGGATCTTTGAACATTTCAAAATTGGAACTTAAGAGATGACTTTAATACCGGCTTGAATATTTAATTAAATTTCTTCCCGAAGTGCACTTAGGCTAAATTACATGGCTACCAAGGGAAATGACAATGCACAAATAAAGTTGACTTGATTTATTCCTTCTCCAAAGTTGAAATCAATTACTCATTTTTTATAATTATTTAATTAAGTGAGACATATTCTATGGTTACAACTTCAACGTTGTCACCTTACACCAACTCAAGACTTGATGGTAAGTGATCTTTTATAAACTACGACCTCTCCTTGATGATATTTCCCTTTCCCTTGAGGTGTTGGCAATCCTGCAACCACTTGACAAAGAAATAGGGTTAGACCGTTCTTGTTCTCGATATCATTCATTATATACATATATAAGGAAATCATTCATATTTGCAGTTACAACATACAAATTAAAAATTCTTTTCCAATTTCACATTCTTATGAAAGGTGGTTAGTCACAACTAACATAACGACCATAATTTCATTGCCATAATCTTGTTCAAGACAAAAGGGATGTAACACAAGGAACACCTAGGGCGTCAAAGAGTTCTAATTTTCAGTGTTTTTGGGTGGCGAAGATGAAGATTTTCTTGGTATTTTGAAGCGGGTTTTGATGTATTTTGGTGATCGATTGATGGTGTGAGGGTTGTTTGGTTTTTGGCTCTTTGTGGGTGGTGATTGGAGGCGATTTTGGGTATTTTCTGAAGACTGATCTGCATTATCAGAAGTTCTGGAAATTCATTTTTTACCAGTGGCTGAAGGTTAATTTCTTTCATAACTCCATTTGTACTTGGCACATCTTTTTGGGTATTGGTGCGTTGGAATCCTCTCACCTGGGCGCTATCTTTCAAGCTATTGTTTGGTTTTAACAGTGGAGGTCTAATTTATAAGGGCAAATCACCCTATCTTGGGAATCATGCCATTTGGGGGTTTCATGAATAAGGGTCTGCTGTTATATAGATCTCTTATTCTGCCTTTTTTCAGTGATCAAGTAGCTGGTTGTGGCATAGAAGATCAGTGGGACTTGGGCATTTCATGCATGAGACGAGTTGGGCAAGGTTATGTTGAGTTGCTGCCATTGTAAGCTCAATACCAGGTCTGAAAACTGCTCTTATCAGGTTTGATCAACATTTGTAATTGTCTGATTTTGAACTGTACCAAATGCTCTTATCATAAGTTGTTTTTCATTAAAGGAAGCAATGTTTCTTCTTAAAATTTCCTTCAATTTTGCAATATGCAATGTGTTGTTATGCATCATGAAAATTGAAAACAATGGAAACAATCAACTAAACACCACAGCAAAACAATACAATCAGCATACAGAGTTTTCAAAAAAAATATCAAGGGTGGTCATTACAGTGGTATCAGAGCACAAATCTTCCTGCCAGCTGGTGGGTGATGCAATCCTGTGAGCATTAGTGACAGAGAGAGAAGGTACTGTGAGAGATTAAGGAGACAAGATGAAGATTTGTGGGAACATTGGCCTTCTGAGAGTGAAGAGCAGCACCTTGAACTTATAACTAATCTGTATCATATGTGTGTGTAGTACTTACCTATAACTAATTTGTATCATATATCTATTATATGATAGAGATTAGTTATATTGTATAGTTCTATATAACTAATCTGTATCATATACATAGATTAATTACAAGCAGAACTATGGAAATATTGGCTTCAAATTGTTTTCAAATTTTTAGGGTTTTCAATAAATATGCCCACTTCCAATTTTAAAATGTATATACTTTTGGTAGTTATTGGTAGTTTCATAAAGATTTGAAAATCTAGCTTTTGTATTATAAAGATTTTGAGACATGTTTAAGCATTTTTCAATTATTTTCAAAGAAGAGAAAACCTCTATTAGATAGAAGCTAATATGCATGCTACAAGATAACTGCTCATTCTATACTCCAACAAGGATGCTATGGAAAACTTTTGGAAGTGACAAGCTAAACAAGGTAATGATCTAGTAGTAATTGCAACCTCCCCCCAATATATACCACTTGATAAGGATTCTGCTTTTTGCCTTTGCAAGTGATTCACAGAGAATGAGGGATGAATAGAGGAAAAGTGGCATCAGTAGTTTCTTGAAATGGGTTACTGGCTTGGTTTTAGAAAAAAAGATCACTATCAATCTGCCAACTAAAAAGTTGCGATGAATGTGATGGTATAAATGTAATCTCTAGTCAAATTGACATTTGTTTTGGCTGAATTGTTTCCAAGAAATCTTAGCTTGAAATAGGGTACATTTTGATTTAGCACTTTTTTGGAATGCATAGGAACTGAAATGAATAAACCCATTAATTTTTTTTTATGGAATTAATCTAAATGTTTTTTAATTTTAGTTTCAATTTATCATTGTTGGTTAAAGATATATAGGCTCTGTGATTCAGTAGGCAATTTTTTTGTATAAAAAATACAAGATGAACAAGTCTAATAGATTGTCTTGTTTGACAGAACTAGGCTGGTGTCAATTGCTGCACAGAAATTCATGCAGAGATTGCAAGTGATGCTTTCCAGTATGTTCTTCATGATTCCTCAGTTTGTGCTTCATGTTGATTTCCTTACATTTTTTCCTGTCATGTTCATTTGCTTGCATTGTATTTTAGGATTCATTTTATAGTATAACATTTATATGAAAATTTTGTTCGGTAACAATTATGAATTTGTAGTCATGTCATGTTATAGTGCTTGCATTCTCCTGATGTCTTTTCTTGATGTACTCTGTCTTATTCACTTTTCTCTCTTAGAACGACTCAATATTGCATAACAGTTTTATGTTATTCCTTGTGTTTGTGCCAAAGTTAAATGAAAAGTGTGTTAAGTATTCTCTTCTTGTCACCAATGTCTCTCTTTGTTCTCTTCCCTTCCTCTTATGTTGGAATAAGTCAACTGATTTTATGGAATTGTCATTGTCAAAATTGTTTTAGGTTTAACTTTATTATTATATTATAAACAGAAAGAAGAAATTGGAGATATACTTTGGGGTGTGCAGACAGAAGCACTCCAGGAAACACTTAGATATAGTCTCTGTGGCAATTTGTCTCTTGAGGAGCAAGGCCTAACATTCAAAATAATAAAATTATAGATTTCTTGTTAACATATGGATTTACTTTCTGAGAGAAGACAAAGAAATAAGGATTATTCTAAACACATAAATAATGAGCTGCACCATTTATAAAAGTGGATTGTGTCAAAAAGTGACTATACATAACTGGTGGGCTTAGAATGAGATGATTAATAGGCCACTTATTCTATTATTTTGGTGTAAGATCCTTGTATCCAGAGTGAAATGTATTTCAGGATGAGTGACATTGATCATTCAACTTAAAAGAATGATGCTTTTCCCAATATAATTTCTCATTGTGCAAGTATTATGAAAAACTACAACAACCACCTCTAAGGGCTTCTTGGATGTCTCCCATCACTTATTTCATTGTTCCTCACAAGATTGGTGCCAATACTGATAAAATTGTACCTTGCTGTGTTTTTTGGTTTTTACGTTGCATGTCAATATTTTGCAGCTCATTAATTGTGGCACTATGCCATTCATGTCCCATTACATGACCGCCTTAGTATGTTTCTGCAAGTGAGGAAAACATTATCTATATTGCGGAACAACAGTTTATAAAATGATACAATAAACTGTTTGATAATCTTTAATCCACTTATTTTTATCTAAACTCAATAAGATTCTATACCATATTCTCTCAATCTTGCATTCCTACCTCAACATTCAATAAAATTCATGCTCATTGTCCCTTCATTCTCATACCCATTCACTTTCGTTATAAATAGCCGATAGGTGTTAGAGGGATGTTTCTTAATAGTCACGTCTCTCCATTATTATTTTTATTATTATATCATTTAATAATAACATTCTAATATACATTTATATTTCTTAAGTTATGAATTTAATTTTTAGGCACACTTAAAACAGTCCTAACTATTTTAACATTCTAGTGGGGATTTTATCACATAACACTCTCCCCCCTCTTATAAACAACTTCCTTAGGTGCACAACACTCTATTCACACTTAAACTAACTTTTTAATAATAGCAGACTCAATGATTTCTAATATATTTGCTAGCCTTACACAGAAAGCATTGGCTATAGTTCTTTATTAGAAATATTGACAAGATGGGCATCCCCAACTGTCACAGGATAGAAGTACAATACTTTTTCGAAATCAAGAGTTAGAGAATATATCTGGAACAATTTTTTTGTCACCTCACAAAAGAAGTTGTATCCACTGCATAAATAAAATAATTTGGTATAAATTTCTTTTTGTAATAGAAAAATATACCTCAAATATCAACATGGTTATAATTTCACTGATTATGATAATCATTTCATTTAAATGGCCTTGAGAAAAAAAACAAGAGTGCCAAGATTATAAAAAATAGAAAAAAATGCAGCAAAATGAAGATCAGTCATGGATTCATGGGGTTTACCAAGTGCTGGATCTAGTAATGGGGTATATAACATTCTAAACAAGAGTGCACAATAAGTTTCACTAGGCTTTCAAGGTGTATCATGTAACTCTTTAGCTTGAGGTTTTTCACAGTGGCATATTCACATCAGGTGATGGCTTACAGATTTCCTCTATGCAAAACACATTCTGTTGTCTAGCAATGTCTAGCCCTGTTCAACAAGATGCCGTCTATTGCTTTCTGGTTCCAGTTTAGCTTTGTTTATCTTATGGAGCTTGTTTTTCCACTTTACCAGGGCCTCTAGATTTTCTTGGTCTTTTTGCATTTCCTCATCTTTTCTTTCATGTTTTTTCATTTAAATGGTGATGAAACTGCCTGGGTGGTTTCATAACTTTCTAGTTGGTAGTGTAATGGCCATGCCACAATTTTAACTTATATAATGAAAACCGAACACAAAAAGAAACCAATAATGCTGAAGAGAAAACTCAGAAATAGAAATATTTGATTGATAATGAAATAAAGAGAGCCAAATCTCTTTATCTGAATACAACACAATAAACCTAAAACTAAACCCTAAAATAACTTAAGTGTACCTTAAATTATATTATATTACCAAAGTGACTATCTAAAACAACTAAATGCCCATTATAGGAATATGACACTAATATAACATATAACACCATCCTTTCCTAATAGTCATTCTAGAAATACACCAAGTTTATCTCTAAGTTTGACAAACTTATCTGGACCAAGAGACTCAGTGAGAATATATGCAGTCTGGTCTTGGTTAGGACAATATTGTAGCTCCACTACTTGTCTTCTACCAACTGCCAAATCAAATGGCAATGTACATCAACATGCTCTGTGCACTCATGAAAGATGAGATTCTTGGCAACCACAAGAACTCTCTGGTTATCAGAAAACTGAATTTAGGCTAACTTTGATCAACTTGTAAATCTGCATGTACTCTTCCAAGCTAAACAACTTCAAAAGCCCATTTTACTGCTGCTTGGTAATTTGCTTTTGTAGAGGAAAGAGATATTGCATGTTGTTTCTTGCTCACCCAAGAAACTGCTCTTGTTCCAAGATTGAAAGCATAGCCTGATGTGGACTTCCTGTCATCCATGAATCTCGCTCAATTCAAATTTGAATACCCACTCAACTGAAGCTCTTTACTATTACCATATAGATTGCCAAAGTTAGATATTCCTTTAAAATTTCGTAGCACCAACTTTCCCGGTCCCCAATGTTCTTCTTTGGGAGCAGTCATAAAACCAGAGATATAGCCAACTCCATAGCTCAAATTAGGCCTAGTGGCTGTAAAATAGAGTAAGTTGCCAACTAGTTGCCTGTGGATTGATTTATTGGCTGCCTTTGAATCCGTTTTGGCTGAAAGTTTCCACCCTTGCTCAGGTATAGATGAAATCTTGCAATCTGTCATTCTAAACCTTTCTAACAAACCCTTGGTAGTTTTGGCTGGAACTCTGAGCCCTTGCTTTGTAGGGATAGATGGAATTTTGCTATTTGTTATTCTAAACTTGTGTAACAAACCCTTGTCATATTTTGATCTAGAAAAAAAAATATGACTTAGTTTGCCAAATTTCTATGCCTAAATTGTAATGTAGGAGGCTTAGATTTGTCATATCAAAAGCGGAACATAAATTTGATTTTATTTATTCAATTGCTTTGAAGTCACTATCTGTAATGATGATGTCATCAACATAAACTTCAATTACCATATTGCCATCCATGCTTTTGACGTAGAGGTTGGGATACAAGGGACTTCTCCCGAATCTTTGTTTTCCCAAGTAATTATAATCTTTGTTTTAGGCCATAAAGAGTTTTCTTCAATCTGCATACCAAATGTTCCTACACTAGAACCTTTTATCCTTGTGGCTGGTACATGTACACTTCTTCCTGAAGGTCTCCATTTAGGAAGGCACTCTTTACGTCCATTTGGTGCGTTGCCATGGCTAGAACCAGTTGGATTGTCTTCATTGGGCAGTAGTAGCAAACGTTTCCTCATAATCAATTCCTGATTTTGTGCAAAACCCTTTACAACCAGCCTTGTTTTGTACTTGTCAAGTGTCCCATCTGCCTTGTATTTGATTTTGTAGACCCATTTGCAGCCAATAGGTTTCTTTCCTAGTTATCATTTGTAAGATCCCGAGTTTTATCCTTTATCAGAGTCTCATGTTCAACTTGTATAGCCTTTTCCCACTTTAGTCTTCTTTTGGCTTCAGCATATTCTTGAGGTTCAAAAAGTGTATCGCAAATCAGCCATTAAAGCATAATTTACTATTTCAGCTGATTTACCTCATTTCAGTCTTCCTTCTGCCCTCGTATCAGGCATTTCATCTCAATAAATATAGTTATATGTGTTGTACCACCATTTGGGTCTCTTCTTTTGTTTCTTTCTTGTTGAATCAGCATCGACATCTTGCTGATTTTCATAGTGTGCAGCACAGTTCTGTCCAAATCAGCATCATTATCTTGCTGAGTTCCATAGTTCGCAGCAGTTATTAGGCTTGAAATTTCATGAGAACATTTCCGCTTCTTCAAGTTGAGGTGTTGCATGTGCCATAGCTGATTTCTCAACCAAAATTTCCTCGTTTTCAGCAGCTTACGGATCTGATTTCTGCTTTATCATTGTTTAAAACAGCCTTGCATTCTCCTCTACTACCACATCAAGAACATTGCATGTTTTGTTAGAGTCACTGTCAACCAAAACCCAACCTATATGCTTTGTGCTTATTCCTATATAGGCAGTAAACATGACTTTTCTACATTCGGCATCAAGTTTGGTCTGTTTTTTCTGTAGAAACCCATGGGCTTACATTGGTTTTCATCCAGACCATGCTTCTAGCATCTCCTTGTGAATTGCTTTCGTTGGAGACCGATTGAGTAGGTGTATTGATGTGTGAATTGCTTTTTCCCATTATTTATAAGGCATGGGTTTGTTCTCTATCACAATTCTTTCCATCTCCTTTATTGTGACATTTTGCCTTTCTACCATTCCATTCTGTTGTGGAGTGTAAGATGTGGTGCATTGCCTTTGAATACCCTTGTGAATGCAAAAATAAAAATAAATTCCTTACAACAGAATACTCCTCCATATGCTGTCTTTAAAGGCCCACAAATCAGCATGAATCAAATTAAGAACCTCTATAGCTTGCCATGCATGACTTTTTTCAAACGGATTCTTGTGTTGGTTTCTAGCCTGACATGCACCACAAATTCCCTCCTGGTTTTGTATTTTTGGAAGGCCATCCACCAAACTTTCTTTAGTCATAAAAGAATGATAACACAGATTTAAATATCCGTACCTTTGATGCCAAAGTGAATTACTATCTGGACCTCTCTTGGCTGTCAAAGCATGTTCTTTTGTCTCCCCTGCATCAACCAATCTGAAAAGGCTATAGATTTCATTTTTCAATAATAAGAGCTATTGTTTTTGTGTTGTTCTTATCAATCACGTAACACTTCTGATTTCTGAAAATCACATACAAGTGGGGACTGTTCTTTGAAATCCCACTAACTAAAAGTAGATTTTTCTCCATACGAGGAACATAAATATGAATTAAGGAAGACAAAATTTTTAGTTGATAAGGTTATTTGAACATTTCCTTTGCCTTCTATTTTGTATTCCTTCTCACCATGAAAAATCACAGAATCAGTAAAAGATTCATTAGCAGCTGTAATGAACCGGACCAAATTTTTTTTTGTTTTTTCACAAATGATTACAATGCAACACGCACCCGTTAAGGTTAGCATAAACCAGAACGATGCAGAAAGTAACTCTAACCAGGATGTACACCAGGATCCCGATGCGGGCAAGGTGTGAGCATTGGTCAGAGGATCTCAAAGTAAATGCTGAACAAGAACTCTAACCAGAGATGCGCCGGTGAACGACGAGCACTCGGTCAGAGGATCCCTATCTATTGCAATACTGAAAAATGTAGCTCAACACCAAGTATGTGCTACTCAATCCGTGATGGATCAGAGGCGACCATATGGCGGAGACTTAGGAAATTACAATGCAAGAAAGTAAAAGGCGGCAAGCCAGCCTCTTCCACTTCTTCAGTGGGAATTACAATTTAGAGAAATGAGATATAAGATTGGAATGCTGATAGTACTACTAACAGCTTACAATAAGATAGAAAATACTCATAAACAGAAATGTTATGTCTTTCCAAGCTGCATATGATTAGTAAGCATTCACAATATGAAACTTGATGTCCAATACTTGAATCTCAACCAAGGAACAACTATCTTAAATCTGCTGTATCAGACCTGCACATAGAACGATGAAAATCTGCAACAATATATCCACTTAAATGTTCATAACTTGCTCAAATCACATCCTAATGACACCAGACGAAGTGCAGATTGCTTATATGATGAAGGCGCCCAATGTGAAAGCTCAAAACCACTCTAAATAACTCTCATTGATTTGCACACATACCAAGACACCCCCTAAATGGTACGGCCCAGCAGCAAGGGCGATTTTTACTCAATAAAAATAAAGACTCACAATTAAAATCTGAAAGTTAGCTAGAAAGGTCGCCCTATATTGGCAAACAGATAGATGCAATACCCAGAATGATAACATTTTTATTTTCTGACTTGTGAGCAATTCTTACATCCTTCAAAGACATTCAGCAACATCAGAAATATGACAAAAACACAAACTAGAACTCCAAAATGCAATTACTCAACTGAAAATGCAATATAATCCTAATACATGCTAACCTCTCAACTAGTTGCTATCTTTCAAGCAAGAAGATGAGCCAATGCTAGGAGGTGTGCTTTACTCGAAGCGAGTGCCTGAATACAATCCAGCAGCATAACGGTGTAGTAGACAAAGAGATGCCAAATGAAGAGCTGAGGCCTGATTATATAGACGAGAGAGAAACATCTAGAAGCTTCCAAGGGCGCCCAAACCCTAATTTCAAATTCACCTTTTCCCTCCAAAGATGGCGTCCATTTTCAACAATAAAACATTTCACTTTTTAAAATAAAATAATCTTCTCAAAAGGGCGTCCCACTTACTTGTCTCAATATTTGACATTTTAAAATTATAATTTATCTCCTTATGACGCCTGGACCCTCAAAAGTCCCCTTTTTAAAAACAACTTAAAGTTGCACTGCTAGGCAAGGGGTATAATATTAAAATAATAATATTATAATGAAATTACTTATCTCTCCCAGAAAAATGCGCCCAAGGCCAAGAACTGAAGTGCCAGCTGAAACAACTGAAGAAGTGACCCAACTGAACTGTACCCGAACTGTCCACTGCCAGAAATAGAATTTACTAAAAATAGTAAATTCGCGAAGTTGCCCGAAATGCCAAACTGAACACACCACTGCGAAGCTCTCTGAAAACCCAGAAAGAATCCGCAGTCAGAAACCCAAACTCCAAGCAACAACCACCTCAAAACTTGGAAACCCTAATTTCACCATCCGCACAGCCTACGGGTCTCCGGAATAGGCCAACGGTCAACAGAAACGATCATTGCTGAGAAGGGGACATTACAGTCCGCCCTCCCCAAGATTGCTTGCCCTCAAGCAATCGCAAGTCTGGATGCTGTAGAATCCCTCATCCTCCCAAGTAGCATCCTCAAATGGTAAATTCTTCCACTTTACCAAATACTCTTTGATTGTTCTCCTCCTCAAGGAACGCTCTCTGAAATCAATAATCTATTCTGGAACCAAAGTCAACTGCCCTTCTTCATCCAAAGGAGGTAACTGTGATGAAGCCACAACGTTGTGTCCAAGTGCCTTTTTGAGGCGAGACACATGGAAGACATTGTGGACCTTACTACTCGAAGGTAGTTCCAACTCATAGGCCACCGCTCCAACCTTCCTAACAACCTTGAATGGTCCATAGAAGCGTGGTTTCAGCTTCTCAGCTCCACTCTTCTTAAGTGTAGACTGTCTGTAGGGCTGAAGCCGAAGATATACCATGTCACCAACATCAAATGAGCGCTCAACACGCTGCTGATCAGCGTACATCTTTTGCTGATTTTGTGCCATTTGAAGGTTGTCTTTCAAAGATTTCAAAACATCTTGGCTCTGCTGCAACCAATCCTTGGCTTGAGGAGCCTTGCTATCGCCAAACACCAAATCAGCAAAGCTTGGAGCCTCGTAACCATAGAGGGCCATGAATGGAGACATCTTTATTGACATGTGGAAAGATGAATTGTAGCAATATTCTCCCAAGTGGAGCCATTTTACCCATGCTCTTTGCTGTTCCGAGACATAATTTCTGAGATAGCCCTCCAACCACTTGTTCACAATCTCCGTTTGACCATCCGTTTGTGGGTGATAGCTAGTGCTTGGAGTAAGCACCGTACCACTCATTCTAAAAATTTCCTGCCAAAAGGTGCTTAGGAACTTGCTGTCCCTATCACTCACAATATTTTTAGGCAACCCATGCAGTCTAAACACTTCATGGAAGAACAAATCTGCAACTTGAGCTGCTGTAAATGTGCTTGTGATGGCAAAGAAATGAGAGAATTTGGTCAATCTGTCCACTACAACATAAATACAGTCTTTGCCTTGAGCCCTAGGCAACCCGGTGATGAAATCCATAGAAATACTCTCCCATTTTTGATTTGGAATGGGAAGTGGCTGCAGTAGACCAGCTGGAAGAGAGTGCTCATTTTTATTCATTTGACAAGTACTACACTCCTTGATGTGACGCTGAACATCATCTTTCAACCCCTTCCAAGAGAATCTCTCTCGAATCTGCTTGTATGTCTTGAAGTACCCTTGGTGACCAGCAAGTGGACTGTCATGGAAAGTCACCAAAATCTTCTTCTTAAGTTTAGAATCAGCCACTAAGAAGATTCTTCCCTTGTAGTGGATCAATCCATCAACTACCTTGTACCTTTCATCATGAAAAGTACCTTCAATAACGCTGGTTGCAAACTGATTTTTGGCATAATCAGCAAGCAACAACTCCTTCCAATCAGCATTAAGCTCACACAATGAGCTCAAGTGAGGCCTTCTGGACAAAGCATCAGCCACAATGTTATTCTTCCCTTTGACATACTCAATGTCAAAATCGTAAGCTTGTAGCTTACTCACCCACTTCTGCTGTCTCTCATTCAAGTCCTTCTGATGCATAAAATGCTTGAGACTGTTGTGATCAGTTTTGACCACGAATTTACTCCCCACCAGATACTGTCTGAACTTGGCTAATGCGTGCATGATTGCAAGCATTTCTTTATCATAGATAGAATAGGTCCTTTCAACCCCTCTTAATTTTCTGCTTTCAAATACAATTGGATGCTTCTCTTGCATCAAAACAGCCCCAATACCTTCTCCTGATGCATCACACTGTAACTCAAAGGGTTTGGAGAAATCTGGTATGGCCAATACAGGACAAGAACTCATGATTCTCTTGAACTTATCAAACACACTCTGAGCTTTTTCCGACCACATGAAAGCCCCCTTTTTAGTGAGGTCAGTAAGAGGAGCAGCACTTTGAGAATACCCCTTTACGAACCTTCTATAGAAGCCACAAAGACCCAAGAATCCCTTCAAATGAGTCAGATTTTCTGGAGGTGGCCAATCTACTATAGCCTTGATCTTTTCTGGATCAACCTTCACCCCTTCAGCGCTGATTATGTGGCCAAGGTAGAGCAGCTCCTTCATTCCAAATTCACATTTGGACTCTTTTGCAAACAAACTTTCTGATTCAAGAATGCTAAGCACTTCCTCCAAGTGCTTGAGATGTTCCTCCCACGTCTTGTTGAAGATGAGAATATCATCAAAGAAAATTAACACAAATTTCCTCAACTGTTTTTGGAAGACTCTGTTCATGCAAGACTGGAAAGTGGCGGGAGCATTAGTCAAGCCAAAGGGCATGACTAGGAACTCGAAATGACCATAGTGGCATCTGAATGCCGTCTTCTCAACATCTGAGCCCCTCATCCGGATTTGATAGTAACCCGATCTCAAATCAATTTTGGAGAAGAATTTAGCACCATGTAGCTCATCAATGAGCTCATCGATCCGAGGAATAGGATACCGATTTTTTATTGTGCTTTGATTCAAGGCACGATAATCTACACACATGCGGATGGTGCCGTCTTTCTTCTTCACAAGAACCACAGCTGAAGCAAAGGGACTCTTGCTAGGGCGAATGAAGCCCATCTCCAGGAGTTCTCTTATGTTCTTCTCAATTTCGTCCTTCTGCTTCTTAGGATATCTATACGGTGTTGTAATGACTGGTTTGGCCCCTTCCTTAAGTTCAATAACATGCTCAGCACCTCTTTCTGGTGGTGGCCCAGGTGGTAGATCAGCAAACACCTTACTCCTTTTGGTGAGTATGGATTGAATATCAGGAGGATATTCCCTCTTGGTCTCAACTGGACTGGCAGGAAGAACCATGCATTCCGCAGCCCACTCCACTTGGTCATGTCTAATCAGCCTTTCCATCCTTTTGAAAGAAACTATACGAGGACCACCATTAGACATTCCTCTCAAAACAACTCTCTTACCATCAGATTGGAACTTGAGCTCCATGGTTTGTAGGTTGAGAGAGATTTCACCAAGTGAGCGTAACCATTGTATGCCCAAGACTGCATCTGTGTCACCAATAGTAACCACATAGAAGTCATCTTTGACTTCATAGTTCCCCAACTGCAAGGACATGTTAGGAACTCTTCGTGTGCATGAAATGTGAAACCCATCAGCCACCATGACTTTGAAGCCTTCAAATTCTTCAGTTTTGAGACCTCTCTTTGCAACCACACCTTCATCAATGAAGTTATGCGTTGCACCAGTATCAATTAATGCAACAATACGATGACCTCCAACTCCACCACGAACCTTGAAAGATTCGTTCTTTTGGAAACTAGAGAGTTGGGCAATAGGGCCCCCAACTCCTTGCTCATGATCGGACTCTTCTATGGCTCTTTCATCCTCGCTGTCCCCAAAATAAGACTGCTGATCAGACATATCAGATGCTGATTCATAATCAGAATAGGTCCCCATTTGATTATAACGCCCTCTTCCAGGACATCTATGGCCTTTAGTCCAAGGCTCTAAACATGTGTAACACTTGCCCTCCTTTCTGAGCTGCTCACGTTGCTCTTCAGTCAACTTAGGTGGGAACTTCTTGTGCTGATTAGAAGAATGTCTCTTATCCTTATCCCTCTTATGGCCAAAAGGCTTAGGCGGAAATTTAGGCCTAGGGGCTGATAACTCCATACTACGAGCCTTCTTGATTGCCTCATCAAGACTTGGTGGATCGAAAGCCTTAACCCACCCTTTCAAGGGTTCAACCAAACCTTCAGAAAACAAAACAACCAATCTTCTTTCGGTGATGTTGGGCACCATCACGGAAAGCCTCTGGAAATCAGCAATGTAAGAATCCAAGGAGCCATGCTGTTTGAGTTGTGCAAGCTCGCGAAATCGTACTTCAGGATCCTTAGTGTCGAACCTTTCAATCAGCTTGTTGGTGAATTCTCCATAGGTTCGAATAAGGTTATGGCCAAGAGTGACCAAACCATGGTACCACCACTCATGGGCAGCTCCTTCTAAATGGAGTGTGGCAAACTTGATGGCATCTTCTTCTGGCATGGGACGAAGTGAAAGGTAGTTGTCTAACTTCTGAACCCATGATCTTGCTGAACACGTATCACTTCCATCGAAGTGAGCCAATGTTACCTTCCCTAAGGCTTGATGGAAATCAGTTCTAGGAACCCAATTAGCTCGGTTATCAACTCTTCTTCCTTGTCTTCTGTCCCTCTGATTCAAGAATTGATCAAAGGACCATTGGTTCCTAAGATCAGGGGGTAGGGTAGCATACTCCATATAGGCTTGTCGGGCATCGTCTACCAAGGGAACGGGAGCTTCAACTGGTTGTTCTTCTCTTGGAGTGAATGTAGGAAAGAGCGGTCTAGAGGCTGATCCGCTAGAGATGGCATCATGCTGTCCAATGGTTCTACTCCCTCCATTACCATTGTTTCCATTATGCCCGTTGTTTCCATTGACACCACTGCTTTCTCCTGTAGCATGGTTTTGATTCGGAATATGGTTCTGAGTAGCTTGCTGATCCATTTTAGCAAGTAATCGAGACATCATCTCAATCATTCCATCAAACTTCTTTTCCATCCTTGCATCCTTCTCTTCCATGGCTGTCAAATTCACCTTTTCCCTCCAAAGATGGCGTCCATTTTCAACAATAAAACATTTCACTTTTTAAAATAAAATAATCTTCTCAAAAGGGCGTCCCACCTACTTGTCTCAATATTTGACATTTTAAAATTATAATTTATCTCCTTATGACGCCCGGACCCTCAAAAGTCCCCTTTTTAAAAACAACTTAAAGTTGCACTGCTAGGCAAGGGGTATAATATTAAAATAATAATATTATAATGAAATTACTTA
>VDFB02161129.1:0-33880 GCA_007258455.2 Sequoia sempervirens | reverse complement strand
CTATTTGCAAGTCAGTCACTTAGTTTACTTGCATGCTTTATGTTATCATTATCATGAATGCAAAGAAACTTGAATGGCATTTGAAAGCAAACAAACAACATCAAAACATTCACGAACAACAAACAAGAAAAAAAAACAGGGGCAACCATTACAATGGCATCAAAGCACATTTCATCCTGCCAACCAGTGGGTAAACTTATTCTATGAGCATTAGTGACAGAGAAAGGAGATATCAGGAAAGAGTTAAGAAGAAGGAAGAAGGTTGTTGGGAACATTGGGCTTCATCTGAAGAGGAACAGCAATCAGAACCTTATTCAGTTGAGTCATCCAGTTCAAAAAATATGGGTGATAGGGGAGAAGAAGTTGAAAGACAAGAGACTCCACCTGATAGGATGATGTTACTCCTAGATGCTTTGGTTAGAGGGCAAGGGAGAACAGCCCAACAACTTGACCAGTTGATACAAAGAATCGATCGTTTGGGACAAGGTAATGAAGTAGAGCAACAAAGAGCAGTTAATCAGTAGAATGAGGGAGCAATGGCAAGGCCCCAAATGCCCATTTTTTCTCCCATAGTTTAAGCTCCACCTAATCCGGAGCTTATTTTGGTTGAACAACAAGAACAATTTAGATAAGATTGGTTAGATGCAGGGCCTGGGTTTCAATAGGATATATCACTTAGGGAGTACATTGATCTTAGGATGAAGCATACACCCACCAAGGGTAACAAGGATCAAAATAATGATCTACGTAGGAAGGTTGGGAAGCTTAATCTTCCATATTTTGATGGTTCAAGAAAGATGGCAACAAAAACTTGGGTCCAAAAGTTACACTTGCTTCACACTTAACCCCATGTCATAGTTGGAATCCATACAATATGCCTCTATTCATCTAGATGGTATTGCACATGAGTGGTGGTACAATGGGATGGCTACCTTAGGACATGCTCAGTTAACCTCATATGCTGAGTTTACAGAAAGATTAATAGAGAGGTTTGGATCCAAAACTACAGTTCAAGGAACTATCACAACGAAAACAATGGGGAACAGTTGATGCTTATGTTGCAGATTTTCACAAATTATCAGTGTTAGTGACTGACTTATTAGAGAGAAGGCTAATAGTACTCTTTATTGATGGTCTATTTGATCCTCTTAGGGGTTGGATTAAGGATTTCAACCCACCAACTCTTCAAGAAGCTATCAAGAAAGCAAGGGACATGAAGTCATCCACTTTCAAGAACAAATTTCAGACTAAAGAAAGGGTTGTTGTCCAAGAAAGACAAGGGCAAAAACCATATTACAAGGGAGCACAAACAACCTAAGAAACAATGCACTAAGATTGACAGTGAGACCTTAAATGAACGTAGGAGGAAGGGATTATGTTTCACATGCAAGGAGCCTGCAACCAAAGGACATAAATGTTCAGCTAAGCGGAAAGCACTCTTAATAGAGTACCAATCTGGTGAAGAAAGTGCATTAGAAAAATTAGACCAGCAATCTGATTTTGAAGAAAGTGAGGATGAAAAGGCACTAGAAGACAGGGAAAAGGAGGAGGACAAAGATGGGAAGCTAGCACAACTCCATAGCTTTCAGAAGAACGAGTCTCTTCGTATTAGAGGAGTACTTAAGGGGTAGTGAATGGTGGCATTGATTGATACAAGAGCTACTCATAATTTCATTGATGAGGGCATGGTTGTTCGTAGAGGCCTTCAAACACAAGAGGTGAGTGGTTTTTGGGTAATGGTAGCAGATGGGTTTACTATCAATTGTACTAAGATGGTCCCTCAGTTGAGTATACAGTTTGGTAACTATGAAGTTAAGGAGGATTTCTATGTGGTTAGTATTGGAGACACTTATGCAAGTATGGGGATGCAATGGCTACGTTCTTTGGGAGAGATCACTCTTAATTTTCATACCATGGAGCTAAAATTCAAATCAGAGGGGAAGAATGTGGTCTTGAGGGGTATGTCAAATGGAGGACCACGTGTGGTGTCTTTCAAACGAATGGAGAGACTTTTTAGACATGGTCAAATTGAGTGGGCAGCAAAGTGTGTGATTATGCCTACAGTTACTAAAGAGGTTAAGAGGTCTTATCCACCTAATATACAGGAGTTAATTACAAAGAGGAGTAAGGTTTTTGGTAGCATTCCTCTAGGTAGGCCTCCTAATAGAGGCATTGAGCATGTGATAGAGTTAGAGGAGGAAACTAAACCGGTGATTACTACTCCCTACAGGCATCTTAAGAGACTTAAGAATGAGATTGAGAAAACCATACAGGAGCTTTTGGAGATGGGATATATTCGGCCAAGCAAAAATCCATTTGCTTCTTCGATTGTCTTGGTGAAGAAGAAAGGTGGGACTATGCGTATGTGTGTGGATTATAGAGCACTTAACAAGAAGACAATTAAGAATAGATATCCCATCCCACGCATTGATGAGTTGCATGGACAAATCTATTTCTCCAAGATAGACCTAAGATCGGGTTACCATCAGATTAGAGTCAGGGAGGAGGATGTGGAGAAGACTGCATTTAGATGTCACTTTAGACATTTCGAGTTTCTTGTCATGCCTTTCAGTTTGCCAAATGCACCAGCTACTTTCCATTCATGCATGAATAGGGTGCTCAGCAAATAGTTACGTAAGTTTGACCTAATCTTCTTTGATGACATCCTTGGTTTTAGTAGATCATGGGAAGAGCATTTGAGACACTGGGATGAGTTGTTGGGTATCCTTGAGAGTGAAAAGTATTTTAGTATACTGGATAAGGGGGACGCCCAAGGAGGCTTATGCAAGGTTAAAAATGTATTTTTAATTAGAAACAAAGGCAAAAAGGGGCAAACTTTTTGGAGGGAAGTTAAATTTCAAATGTTGTTGTTGCCCTAATCCTTCATTGAGCCTATATTATCTCATTTGGAGCCTCATTTGGTTATGTTGAGTTTGGTTGCATAACAGGATGTTGCTGGAATTTCTCCAGGGGTCTGCATTTTGATGTTGAGGATGAAAACCGTCTTCAATCAGGACTGGCTTCCGTAGTGAAAGACCTACCCTAGCTAGCTGGGGTGTGATTCCAATCAGGGGTCACTTCAGAGCTTCATTGTTCGCAGTTTCAGTCAAAAATCATGAAGATATTCGAGTATTTTTTGAGGTTTGGATTTGGGGTTTTGGCTTGTGGAGGCGTGGCTTCATTTTGGTTTGATTTTGGGGTGATTTTGTGGTGGTTTTCAGAGTTTCCTGAGCTTTTCATAATAGGCCCTGAATCTGGTATTTTGCTCATAACTTCCTATCAGCTTGTGAATGCTTTTTGGGTGTTGGATATTTGAAGACTCCTCATTAAGGTGCCCCATGCTATATATTTACATGAATTTTCTGATGAAAAACTGATTTATTAGACCAAATCGCCCAGTTAAGGAGGTTCGTCCAGTTTGGTGGTACTGTTGGTTTTGACCTGCTGATGTATAGGTCATAATCTGCACTTTAAAGGGTTGTAGGGGAGCTGTTGGTAGCGAGTTTGCAGGGGTATTGTGGGCTTTCTTGCTGGAGTTAATATATGCCAACCTAGAGAAGTTATCAGCTGTGAAAGTCTTATTTCCAGATCTGAAAACAATCATTTCTGAGTCTGCTATGCATTTGAAAAGGTCTGATTTTGTATGTTAAAGCTGTAGCTTCTGATATAATGTTCCATGAAAAGTATTTCTTAAGTTATTCCTATTTGCAAGTCAGTCATTTAGTTTACTTCCATGCTTTATGTTATCATTATCATAAATGCAAAAAACTTGAATGGCATTTGAAAGCAAACAAACAACATCAAAACCTTACGAACAGCAAACAAGAAATCAGAAATTTTATAAAAAAAAAATCAAGGGCAACCATTACAGCTGCCTACAAACAAATGATTTGTGCAAAGTAGGTCTCTTTGGCTCATAATTATTTTCAACATATGGGAGCAATAAAGTCATGATCGCAAAGATCATCTAAAGATAATCTAAAGCACAAATCATTTTTTTTAATTTAAGAATAATATCTCATCTCTATGAAAGTCATAAATAATTATGTAATGTCCCCTTCTCCAAACTGATCTTTCGGTGACCGTTGGTACTGTTTGGAACGAAGAGATGAGTCCCGAAGAATGATGAGGGTTTCTATTTTTGAGGAGTTATTGCTGTGAAGATAGTGGTTTCAATGGGATCGCTGCAGGTTTTGAAGGCTTCGTGATGGTCTACATCGGCATTACGAGGCATTTCGAATTTACTATTTTTAGTAAATTCTATTTTTGGCAGTTTAGAGGTTGGGTCCAGCATGGTTGACTTCCTATGTCAGTTTGATCAGTTGACTTGGTCATTATTGGCTTCAGGGCACAATTGGAGAGATAAGTTGATATAATTAATTAAAAAGTCAAGTTTTAATATTATATTTGGACATTGACCCTTGGCCTAGTCTATTGACTTTATGTTGTTTTGAAAAGTGGGCTTTTTGAGGGTGGCGCCTCATTAATGATTATTTTTATATTTTACATTTTATCCAAAGTCAAAACAAGCTATAAAGGGGACGCAATTATTAAAGTATTGATTTTAATTAAAAAGTCAATATTGAGCTTGAAGGAAATGGACGCCATCCTTGAAAGAGATTAGGGATTTTGCCTTGAAGAGGAGATTAGGGTTTTGAGAAGTCAACGAGAAAGTTATAAAAGGAAGGCTTTGATCATCATTTGGTATATTTTATCTACAGGAATGTTATGCTGCCGGATTGGCTTTGGGATTGCTTCGAGGAATGAAGGCCTCCTAGCTTGGGCATTGCTTCTCGCTTGAAAGACAGCGACTAGTGGTGCTTTAGTCTAGTTTGTGAGTTACATTTAGTTTATGCATTGTAATCAGCTTATCGCATGGTTAGATCTGATTTGCATATTAGTGGTTTTCAGCATTTTGCATTATTTGTTACAGCAGATTCATGTTTTTATTCATAAATCAAAAAATATCAAAAATCTTGTTCTGGGTATTGTCTCATTGGTTTCTCTGTTGGAAGAGACCCTTCATGAATATTTGCAGATTTTATTACGAAGCTTATGATTTTATAATGCAAATCCGTCATTCCTTGAAGGCCGAACTTTCTAGAGTGCATTGGGATTCGTGTCAGTAATTAATAGCCATTTTTATATGCCATTTCTTATTACTAAGTTAGGTGCCATCATTTTTAGGGTCTATTGCATCAGATTTGAGATCATTTGGGTGAGAAATGAGAGAGATATGAGCATATGAGTGAATTCCTAGGTTGCTGGTTTTTAATTTAAAAGTGCAGATTTGTGGAAAAACAGAATTTGTATTTTGAACATTGGAAGGTTTATTGTTTTGGCTCTTCTAATCATTCTAAGAAGAGATCTTTTGATGTAATGTTAAGCTCTCAAATTCCTATGCTACCAGCAGGCGAATGAACATCATTTTGTAAGCTGACAGTAGTACTGGCAGCGGTTCTTTAATCTTGCTCAATTCTGATTTGTAATTGCTTATCTGATATTCGGAAGTTGTTTTTGTAATATCTAGCATCTCCGTCATATGGTGGCTCCCATTCCGTCTCGGTCTGGGCACATTTCTTAGCGTCAGTATTTCATCATTGTTTAGTTTCATTTCAAGCATTGTTTTGTAATCACTCCAGTCATATGGTAGCCCTCACTCCGCATTGGATTGGGCCTTTATGCCCGGCGTTGGATTTCCCTCAGCGTTTAAGTAAGAAGATCCTCGACCTATGCTGCCGCCATCGCCAGCGCCATTGCCGGGTAAGTTTTTATAAGCGGTTTGATTGAGGATCACCGACCAATGCTCACACCTTGCTATCGGGATCACGGTAGCCACTCACCGGTTGGGGATTTGCTTAAAATGCGTTTTGGACATCATCTAACCTTAGCAGATTGCTTGTAATTTGGGGAATTGTAAAAATCGAAAAGAAATTTGTGAATAGCGGTGGTGTCGAGGCCAAGATCACGCCATCTGTGCCCGCCGAGTTCATTTGGCAGCGAAAGCAGTTCTACGCCAGTCGGGAGGCGGGTTCGGTGTTAGTTTGTTTCAAAGATGTTGCATTTTCTAAGGCCTATGGGTCGTGAGAAGTCAGATTCAACTATGGCATCGGAGGAAGGAAAGGTTAGTGATGTCGTAAGGGACTTCATTGAATATGCTAGACAGTTTAAAAGACAATGTGAAGATGAGGCTGTCAAACTCCGTGAGCAATATCAAACCATGCCAGATGATTATAGGTACAATGTTTCATTTGATTCCCATTTGAAGTGTGTGGCATCAGTGGAGCCCGAGAAGTGGAAGATGGTGGACCACATTAGGAAAAGGATAAAAAGGGAAGCAGAACAAGCTTTGTTCGAAGAATCAAAGAAGGAAGGAGATGAAGTGCCTATTTGTGGATTGCAGCCGACAAATATGCAAGTTGAAGAGAAAAATCAGTCATCTAGCATTGAAGATGGCACAAACAAAGTGCACATATCACATCAAAATGATCGTGAGCTCGAAGGAGAAAACGTGACAGTTGAAGAGTGTGGAAGAGCCTCATAATACGCCCCTTGACTTGCATGTGATAGCAAGTGAAGAAGAGCAAGTTGAAGGAAATACTATTGGTGTCTTTGAATCAGCTTATGACCGTTACCAAAGTGGTGATGTTGGTAATGATTTCGATGTGTTTGTACCTCCTCTTGTTGAAGATTTAGTGAGGGATAGATTGGCTCTTGTTGCTGTCTCAACTTCCCGAGAAGTTCCACATAAGGAAATCAGCAACATAATCTCTCATGAGGGTTCCATAGAAGATAATGAAGATGAAGTTTTTCAAACACCAAACATTGAAGATTCTTCACTTCATTTCGGGGGTGACATTGTTGGTCTTGGGATTGATCAGCAAACTGAGCCATTGGAGAAATTTTTTTTTGATGATTTCAGCTTAAGTGAATTAGGACTTGACTTATTCAAAGAGTCATCACTACAAGGGGAGCATGATAAGTTTTTTCCAGTTGATCATCTTAATCAGCTCACTAGCATTTGGGATCCGGGTGTGTTGGCATCGAGTTATGTTAATGAACCTGTGTGGGATAAGTTTCCTTTTGATCCTGATGAAGAACAAGAACCAGGTTGCACAATAGACTATGAGGTGGCCCTTGGAGGAGAAGTTGTCTTTGAAGAAGAAGATTGTTCCACAAAATTCCATAATGATCTCTTTGGAGTGGTTGCAGCTACTAAAGAGGAATTTGTGGTTACGGAAACTTTCCGAACAGCGGACAAATATGATTCCTTGAGCCGGGTGGATGCTGGTCTAATGTTTGATCAAGGAGGCAGTGATGAAGAAGAAGAGCTAGAAGACCACATGGCTCTTGAAGATGGAGAGTTTGAAAGTGTTACTAAACCCAAATCAGATTTATCAATGCACGAAGCTGATTGCAAGCAATGGGTTGAAGAATTTGTGGAGTATGATGCTTTTTATGATGATGAGCATTCTCTGCCAGTTGGTGGTGAAGTACAAGAATGTTGGAGTAGCAAAGAGGACAGCAAAGGCAAGGAACGAAGTTCTGATTTTCAGTTGCAGCCTATCAACAGTTCACCATCTTTGCATGTGCATGAGTGGAAAGATCAATGCAAGGCATCTTTTGAAAAAGAAGTGCAAGCGCTATCCCTATTTGATCGCACACACAATTTGGTTGATGATCTCTATTGGAAGGCTCAGTTTGAAGAGAGACAAAGTGGAGTTAAGGATGAAGTTGCTCTTCCTAAATTGCAACTAATCAAAGATTCTTTGGAGACATTGAAATCAGCATACATACACTTGATTGAAGATCAGGATCATGCCGTTGAATCTGCAAAGAAGGCCTTCATTGTTTTCGAAGAAAGGGAGAGTAGGGTTGATGAGCTCACCTTGGAGCTTAAATCAACAGAGGACAAGTTGAAAGAAACTCAGTTGGCTCTAAGAAAGGTTGAAGACGGTTGCAGATTTCAAACTTTTCAAGGAGCAGAGGATGCAGAAGAGTGGAAAATTGACAAGTGATTGGTGGTTGATGATCTTAGAGGTTTGATCTGAAGAGTTTCAAAGAAAATCAAAGGTTGCATGTACAGATTTGGGCGACAAGATGAAAGGAATGACTTTCCGTTTATGACAACCCTCTTAAAGAAGGTGATAGGAAAGTTAGTAATCTCTCTATAGAAGCAGGTGGGAAATGGAGAATACGGCGTTTAAATTCGGTGTAGATGCTTCGATATAACTCCATGAGGATGTGCCACGTATGTTGAGTAATAATGGATGCATAAGTGGCTTTGAGGATGAAGGTTCTACATGGGAGGTGACGAAGCAAGGTAATTTCAACATCTATGACATCAAGGTGTTGAAGCGACAAGTCTTGGTAGCTGTTGGTAACTTCATCACAGCAGCAACGAGTGAAGATTTCAGACCTACTACTCAGGAGGAATGGGAAAAAGGTGAACTAGACTTTGGTAGTTGCACTCTTGACAATCTATCCCTTGGGTGGAATGATGTTTGGAATCATATTGATCAGTTTTGGGAGCGGAAATTGAAGCCACTCTATGTTTCATACTCCCTTAATGTGGAAGCGTTCATGGTTAAGCTTCAAGGATTTACTAGAAGGGGCATCAGTTTCGTGAGAAGGCACTTGGTTCTCACTAGCACTTTGGAATGTGTAGAGATTTTTTTGCAGTGTGTTGAAAATCACTTTCAGTTGGGTATCCATGCTTGGGATTCTCAACTTGGGTTGTCAGAGTTTATTACTTATGGAAAAGACTCTTGGAGGGATAAGGAACAAATTTCCAGACTTGTTGATGTTGTTCCCTTCATTTCCAGCTACTTGATGGTTCCGTTTGTTCATCAACAAATGGATTGGAGAGAAATTTTGAATATGGGTTGGAAAGATCAACGATCGGTAGTTCTTGGAAGTGACTTTCAGCTCAGACAAGGGCAGATTTTGAGACACGAGTTTGCTGGTTGGAGGCAGACCAGCCACCTTACTTATGGAGTTACTTTCTTTCAGGAGAGTTGGTACCTCACTTCTGATCAAAGAAGTGGTAGTTTTCTGATGGAGATGGCTTTGGCGTGTTTTTCAGCCACTTTGGAGGTTTGTAATGCAAATTCTGATGGTTTATTTTCATTATTGGTTCATGACAATGAGCTACCCCATACTTTGGATCTATATTTTGAGACTCTTGGGGTTGGAATTGTGAAAAAATTCTTCAGACTTCATAGTTGTGCCATGATAATTCAGTTGAGGCATAGGGAATTCATGTGGAGTCCTGAGTTTGAATTTGTTGAGCTTTTGCAAAGGATTGCCTTCCTCTTTGCAAAAAGATTTGAAGATGTCACATTTGCAGTCATGGTTCCGTATGTTATCATGTGGAGGTATGCTGAAGAGTTCAAGTTTGATTTGAGTAGACTATCTTTCCTATTGCTTAGAATTCTGATTGACAGTAGTATGGTTGATACTGTTAATTCGGGGCATCGTGGACATGAGATGTTGCATGATTTTGATTTCCCTCCTTTAAGATCTTCCAGTTTGAGTATCATAGATGGTAACACTTTGGAGTTACAAGGGGAGTCAGTGCAGCATTGGCATGATATTTTCATTGATGTGATCAGAGTGGTGCACATCGGCATGGTGGGTTTTTCCTGAGACGTATTTGGGAACCAGGGATCATACTTGTTGCGTATGGATTAGTCTTCAAATTTCTGGAATTGTGGTGGTATTGCTTGAGGACAAGCAATTTTGGGAAAGGCGGATTGTAATGTCCCCTTCTCAAACCTGATCTTTCGTGGCGTTGGCCTTTTCTTGGAGAACCGAAAGGCTAGTCGAAAGATAAATTAGGGTTTCCTATTTTTGAGGAGGTTATTGCTCAGAGATGATGGATTCAATGGCGGATCCTTTCTGGGTTTTCAGAGAGCTTCGCAGTGGTGTGTTCATCTCGGCATTCTGAGCATTTCCCGGAATTTACTATTTTTAGTAAATTCTATTTTTGGCAGTTTAGCAGTTGGGTCCAGCATGGTTGACTTCCTATGTCAGTTTGATCAGTTGACTTGGTCATTATTGGCTTCAGGGCACAATTGGAGAGATAAGTTGATATAATTAATTAAAAAGTCAAGTTTTAATATTATATTTGGACATTGACCCCTTGGCCTAGTCTATTGACTTTATGTTGTTTTGAAAAGTGGGCTTTTTGAGGGTGGCGCCTCATTAAAGATTATTTTATATTTTACATTTTATCCAAAGTCAAAACAAGCTATAAAGGGGACGCAATTATTAAAGTATTGATTTTAATTAAAAAGTCAATATTGAGCTTGAAGGAAATGGACGCCATCCTTGAAAGAGATTAGGGTTTTTGCCTTGAAGAGGAGATTAGGGTTTTGAGAAGTCAACGAGAAAGTTATAAAAGGAAGGCTTTGATCATCATTTGGTATCTTTTATCTACAGGAATGTTATGCTGCCGGATTGGCTTTGGGATTGCTTCGAGGAATGAAGGCCTCCTAGCTTGGGCATTGCTTCTCGCTTGAAAGACAGCGACTAGTGGTGATTTAGTCTAGTTTGTGAGTTACATTTAGTTTATGCATTGTAATCAGCTTATCGCATGGTTAGATCTATTTGCATATTAGTGGTTTTCAGCATTTTGCATTATTTGTTACAGCAGATTCATGTTTTTATTCATAAATCAAAAAATATCAAAAATCTTGTTCTGGGTATTGTCTCATTGGTTTTCTCTGTTGGAAGAGACCCTTCATGAATATTTGCAGATTTTAGTACGAAGCTTATGATTTTATAATGCAAATCCGTCATTCCTTGAAGGCCGAACTTTCTAGAGTGCATTGGGATTCGTGTCAGTAATTAATAGCCATTTTTAGATGCCATTTCTTATTACTAAGTTAGGTGCCATCATTTTTAGGGTCTATTGCATCAGATTTGAGATCATTTGGGTGAGAAATGAGAGAGATATGAGCATATGAGTGAATTCCTAGGTTGCTGGTTTTTAATTTAAAAGTGCAGATTTGTGGAAAAACAGAATTTGTATTTTGAACATTGGAAGGTTTATTGTTTTGGCTCTTCTAATCATTCTAAGAAGAGATCTTTTGATGTAATGTTAAGCTCTCAAATTCCTATGCTACCAGCAGGCGAATGAACATCATTTTGTAAGCTGACAGTAGTACTGGCAGCGGTTCTTTAATCTTGCTCAATTCTGATTTGTAATTGCTTATCTGATATTCGGAAGTTGTTTTTGTAATATCTAGCATCTCCGTCATATGGTAGCTCCCATTCCGTCTCGGTCTGGAAAGCACATTCTTGACGTCGAGTATTTACAGCATCATTGTTTAGTTTCATTCAAGCATTGTTTTTGTAATCACTCCGTCATATGGTCGCCCCTCACTCCGCATTGGATTGGGTAGCACATACTTGACGTTGAGTTCCCTTTCAGCATTTAGAGTAGAAGACCCTCTGACCATATGCTCGCCATCATCGGCGCCATTCTTGGTTAGAGTTGCTTTTTGCATAAGCAGTTTGATTCAGATCCTCTGACCAATGCTCACACCTTGCCCACATCGGGATCCTGGTGTACATACTGGTTAGAGTTGCTTCCGTACGTTTTGGTTTATCATCTAACCTTAACGGGTGCTTGTAATTTGAAATTGTAAAAAATCGAAAAATTTGGCTCGGAATATTTCAAATTACATTTATGCATAATAGAGTTGTTCTTTAATCATATATTAGTTAAATTGTTTGATAAGTGACTAACATGCTCTCAAAGCTTTTCCCGTGAAGAAAGTAGTTAAAGGGTGAAAAACCTAACCATGGTGGATTATCCTCCCCTTCTAACAAATGTTCGAAGGAACCTATATGTTAGATAGCCCCCTTCCCTCGTAGTTGGTAAATGAGAAAAGTATCATTGAAGTAATGACCACTCATACTGACTAAAAACAAAACTACTTGTAATCCTCATTTCCCCCTCCTCCCTCAGCCAAATAATATAAAAAAACATAAAATCAAATTAAATTAAATTCTAGAAAATAAAAATCTAATATTAATATTATTCATCACATGAAATAACAAAAATTTACTAAAATTATTCAACAGCACGTGAAATAACAAAACTTGAGCAACTCTTGGGATAGTCTCTGAATGCTTATCCAATTTCAATCACATCAACAAAATAAATGTAGAGAGCATAAAATGGAAACTTCGTTGCTAATATATATTTTCTTTCTTGAATGTAAACCTTTGTCTAGTAGATTTTAGATCATACAAGAATATACTTGAATAATACAAACACCGAATCATTAAAAAAATTTAAGTCAAAGAATTTAAAGGCCATTTTCAAAGAACAGGCTACAACTTTGCACCTTACAGGATGTTCTTTGTTAGGAAGCACAAGATTTCATTTTTATAATTTTGAAAACAGAACATACTACAAAAGAATCATCTAGAAATACTTATTGCTTCACAACTTTAAAAAAAAACAAACTTAATTTTTGTTTGCCCTAATTTTGACATTAAAATAACTTGGAAGTGCACTCAAAAGTAGAGAAAATTTACATGAACGTTTATTTCAAGGCTCTTTAAAATCCTCTCTTTGAACCCTCCATGGGCCCCAGTAAAATGATGGCTTCATCATTGGAACAGCCTCCCCTGGATGCTCCTCCCAATATTTTTCCTGTTAATTAAAAAAATAAAGAATGAATAGCAACATATATTAATATTCAAACTTGCAGAACGAATCAAACTATGCTGGAATTTTTAATGCACTTAGATTCCTATCATGTAAAGCTACCAATTGTGCCTTCCTTATGGCTACTTCAGTTGATTGCCATTGCACACTAGGAAACAAATTCTCTTTTAAGCTAACATTGATGTTGCTCTAAGGTGAAATAAAAAACTAATAGTGTTATTCTCAAAGAATTCAGATGTGATTAGTGGCGATCCGCAATCGGTCACATTTTTGCACGAGCACCGAATGGCTCTTCAAACAACAGAGCTTTTGGAAGCATGGATACAAAATATTAAAAATATTTTGATACAGTCCACTGGAGCATAGCTGTTTCAATTTACAATATTTTTATATAATCCACGTAGCATAGCTATTTCAATTTACAATTTATTTATATGATTCATTGTAGCATAGGTGTATCAATTTATAAATTTTCGGGTATAATCCACTGTAGCATTGAAGGATGCTTTAGAGGTCCCCGTGTCATTCCTTGTATTGAGGGTTTCTCCAACAATTTTTCTCAAAGTTTCTAAAGCACCAAAACACTCGAGTTACAACTATCATATGTAACCAGAACCAGCTACTTTATTTTTTAATTTGTCCAACAGATATCCAACTTGGCATTACATACTGGATTTTTTCATATGAGGAGTTCTAGTCCACAATCCTAACATATCCATTCATCCTAATAATGAATCACATGGTTATGATACAAAAAATCCTACACAGTTTTATCTTAAAAAACTTATTTTTTATTACCACAAATAGTTGTAAATGCATCATCTCCTCAATGGCCCCAAAAAAAGCTGATTTGCCTAGGAATGAGATGCCTTCAAATTTTTGAACCTAATCTATCAAGTATTCAGATGCAAACAACCAAATATAAATATTACAAACTAAGAAAATATGAACAAAAAATAGACACAAACATAATCAATCTTATGATGTAGGGCAGAAGCCCTGGTCCACTCTTATCACCAGATTTGGAAAAACAATCTACCTAAAGAGGATGCCATGTTTAGAGCTTTTAACTAAAAACTATCTTTCATAAAACCTATTAAAACTACATGGGTGTAACTAAACTTCCCAAAAGATTGTTCCTACATACTTTAAAATCTCTTGTAGCACATATTATTCTTTCTCGACTTTGATATACCCAATTTGGTGATGGATACAATGCCCATACTCTTAAAATAATAAAATCCACAAACAAGAAAATCGACTGTGAAATGTAATAAAGGCCACAACTTTCATGAGAATAAAAGAGGAAAAGCAAACAGAAAAGTTACTGTCATTGTATTCAAATGCGACTCAACTCTCCATTATGAATTCCATGAAGCACAAATGAAATTCATATATGAGGAAGTTGTTACAAATATGCTTACGAATTCATAAATGAAACCCTCTATTGGTCACTAATATCAACGAGAACTAACAATCTAGTGCTAACAGAACATGATATTTGTATAGACAAATTTAAATCCAATTCATTAAAACTGAACATTTTTTTATTTCCTCCCAATAATTTAAATTATTGGACTCTTAATACATTCAAGTCTTCACCAATGAGAACATCATTTTTTTCTGCTTACAAAAACAACACAGAAACAAAATTTATTAAAGATATTTGACTTCACACTGTTTATTTCCAAAACAAATTGTGTGTCCCCATCTGGGATTTTTTGAAAGGGATATTTGGAAGTTAAAATCCAGGAGGTATATTAAATTAAAATATAGCTTCATTTTCATAAAGAGGCACCATAATCAAGATTATTGGAATTGTCTTGACTTGCTCAAATATGGTGTGGATTTGCTTACCTTCCCTATAGCAGAGCTTTTTCATTATATTGCCCACTCAAAATTCCTCCTTCCTTCCATCCCTCTCCTCCCACTACCTTCCCTCTTTACCATAGATATACATTCAATTCATAATTCAGGGGATTTTTCAAAGTTTCAAATCTAAATAACAAGAAGACTATCATGACAGCAATACATTTGCCAAGCTTTATGCCAAAATATGGGAATGACGTCTTTGAGCAATTGGAGAGCAATGATCTTAGTGCAAGGCAAGCTTCAGGAGAGACTTCCAGACTATTGATCATTAGTGAAATCATGAAACTAATGAGACCATTGTGGACAATTAAGTAGCGATTCCTTTCTCACCAACTAAGCAGTGATCTCTCTCTCACTATCTCTATTTGGTAATTTTTTAGGTAGGTCAGCTTGAGGTTTTCTTCTGCAACATACTCATGTAGATGATGGTGGTTTTATGTGACATATACATTCATGTTAAGATTACAATACCCTCTATCACCCCCTAACCTCTCTATCTCTGAAATCTTCATGTTTTTGCTCACTTTTTGTAAGCTTCACCACTTGGTCATCAACCCTAGTGAAGACTGACATTATGACCTTGAACAGCTCCATGGATGCTCTTTCTCAGTTCAGCCACTCGGCTAGTAGGTGTTTGTGGAGATCAAGACACCATACACCTACTTAGGTGTGCAGTTTACTAGACAAACTTCCATCCTGAAGCCTACCTCACAATCACATCTCAGTGAGGATATGCCTCACTTTCTGCCTTGGTGCGCCAATTCTGTCAAATACATTGCAGGATATCACATCCAAGATGTGCCTCTTGAATGCAGTCATTACACCCACAATTCTTTATATAAAGGTTTGGGCCCTGTTCTGGTATCTAGCGAGTGAGAACCTATTGAGAGGGTTAAACTTATCATTCTTCAACATAGGATGTGTTCTAAAGAGGTAATCAGCATATGGTTCCTTGGTCCATCCCCAGAATAAGTTTAGTACCCAGCCCCTTCACCTCAAAGATATGCTTACTTTCTATGTTCACATACTCAAACGCTTAAGTGATTTAACCACCAGTTATGAGGGATACCCATATTTGACCCTTTGTTATAAGAAGTTGGTTGTGTCCTAGGGTCTTATTAGGTGTCAACATAATCAGCATGCTAGGACCAATTTACTACTGCAACCATCAACATCTCTATTGATCAATTCGCTCCTTACAAATGCTTCTTGACATACCTTCATGTCTCCTTCCCTCAAAGGAAGCGATCAATAGAGCTGTCCAACAAGACATATACCAAAAATAAATCTAGATAATTTGGACTTTCCTTCATAGCGTCTCATCCCAAAGCAAGCCATTTATAAATTTATAATAGAACATTGATGGTATCATTTGTCATATGGCTTAAGGATCCCACTTGGTCAGCTAAGGATGTGTTCCCATCAAATATGAGTTGAGAATATTCACTATATTTTGAGTAGTGAGGACATATTGTCCAATTCCTCCAAGAGATGATGATTAAAGAGCACATCAGTTTCAAGTGTCCAATCTACTATAAGATTTGAGAGTCATTATTTTTTGTCTTGAGGCTCGGGTGATTCTTTATCTACCTTAATTTGCTGTCCTGATTTTAGATGTTTGGCCCTCTACCTTAGAGAGGTTGTCACTTACAAGGGTAAGGCTAGGACATTTATGAAGACCCCTAGAGCTATTCAGTTGATTACATTTCTTGAACACATCATCAGAGCAGTCACTGGTTCTAAGCACCCTTTGGGTGTTGATTCACATGCTAAGGAAGATGAAGCAATGAGACAACACATCCATTTCTACAACCACTAAGGCACCCCATCCTTTATAATCTCATTCTGGGTGTTGTGGATCTGCTTCATTTTGGTAGTGGGGACCTCCTAACCCCTTTGACCCACAATAAAGGTCATAGGGACAAGTGTGCATCACCTATTTCTTCTCTCTTGACAGACACTCCTCAGCCTTGGTTGTTAGGAGAGGCTCTAAGGGGACTACCTTGCTTCATCTTAGGAATGTCTAGTCATGCCCCATCAACCTTGTCACTTTATGAGGGGAATTATTAGGTTGTGTATTGGTGATTTCAAAAAGGAAGATGATAATGTTGTTGGTACTTTAGACCAAGCCTTGTTGTGAATTCATTCTTGCACTTACATTTGAAGTTCCTCAGCTATAAGCTAAAATGTTTGTGGTTTGGTGTTCTTAAACACCTCTGGATTACCATCTAATGTTTAGTCTCTATGCTTTTGCTTTTGTGTTTTTCTGCTTAATTACTTTCACATGCTAGATACCTCTTACCCTGGTTCTTTCAATTTCAACAGGAGCTGTTTACCTATCATCAAGAAGGGATACAAACCAATTATCCTCTTGGTCAAAAGAGTTTTTGTCAGTTGGTAAGTGCTGTCGATAAGGGTCTGAAGCCATTAGAAAAAGTTACTCTTTATATTGATAAAGACCTTCAATATTGAAGTTCCTATTAATATATGGAACTGGAGATGTCCTACATCAGCAATTTCCTCTTAAAAGGATTACACTACATGACAAATAGAGCCTATGGTTTTGGTTTTAATTCTTAAGAAGTCCTTGGCTTTTCCAGACTGATCTTCTAAATAGCAGTCTTCATGTTTACAGTTTGAATAGCAAATGTGTAAGTTGTTATTATTTTCTTTTTCAATGGCTTCCAAAGAAGATAGTCCATCCAGAATATTTTGATGCAGCAATTTGTCCAACAATTACTACGAAAGTACAAAATCAATTGAAAGGGTGTCAAGAGCACTTAGAAAAAAGTTACCTAGAAGAATAGCAGCGCAAGTTTCAATAAGAAAATCTACTTCCATGTCTCCTAAGATATATAGTAAGAGCCCACAAATAATGAACAAAAGGATGTAGCAAGGGGACACATCCCCATCCTCAACACATTTTAGAGACACAGCTACTCCCCCAGGCTCTGGCAGGACCAGAAACAGCCAGGAGGTGGGGTGGACAGCCAGATATCCCCAGACAACCAGGCCTCCTATGAACATGTTAGCTCCTCAAATTCTGACTGGGAAGAAACTAACTCAAATCTCTTTGTTCTGAATCTGTTTTACATTTGCATGGACTAGCCACAGATTTGATTTTTTTCTGTTTGATCGTAGTTTGACACACATTTCAATGGTGTTGGTACAGATTGTCTGGAATTTTTGTCTTCTATTATGATTTGAATGTAAACTAGTTTGTGTGTGGCAGCTATAGCATCTTAGAA
This sequence comes from Sequoia sempervirens, assembly GCA_007258455.2. NCBI lineage: Eukaryota > Viridiplantae > Streptophyta > Pinopsida > Cupressales > Cupressaceae > Sequoia > Sequoia sempervirens. The sequence continues at coordinate 16,075 of VDFB02161129.1, read as the reverse complement.
TTTTGCTTTAGCAGATCATTATACCATTGTAGATCCATGAAATTACTCTATTTTGTAGCCTGAAAGCATATAATGAAGTAGATATCATGTTGGTCTCTGAACCTGCTTAACCGCATCTGTCTACCCACTCAACTTAAAGTTCATTTTGTTCTCAAATAGGATCCAAGATTTAAGGTACATTTGATATATCTGGGAACTTGTTTGTCTGCACTCCAATCCACTATCTGCATTGTAAACATAATGTAATCTCCCCATCCACTAATCTCAAAACTTTTACTAGAGGTTCTAAAAATTCTAAAACTTGTTCAACTGTATGCCAAAAGCTTGTAGAATAAATGCAATCAGCCGCTACTATGCCACTTGTTTGATTTGTGAAGCTAAACTCATCCACTCATTTGAAACAAAAATTCGTTTCAAATTCATTTTTTATTGGCAAAGAGTCTACAATGCAAGGAAGTGTTGTAAATCTTGTCAACCCTAGTCGAAGGAGCTCTTTGCCCTCTACGAAAGAGTGCATCATACACAAAACCCTTGTTCTGTCAGAGATGAATTTGGTAACTATGTGAGCCTTTTGCAATACCTCCTTAACCCATTCAAGTTTTTCAATGTCTTCTAGGGTTAGATCAAGGCAATGTGCTACATATGGGATAAAAACCATAGAGGGGTATTTGTCCATCAAGGTATTCCCAACAACATAAGCATTAGCATTGTCTCTAATAAATTGAGCCACATTTCGTGGTCCTACATCTATGACCACCTTGTCAAACAACTCAAACAATGCAGCTATAGATTTGATTCTATTTGATGCATCCATGAATTTCAAAAAAATCGTGCCAACATCACAAAAGATGAGGAAGTTGATGAGGGTCTGATTCCTTCTATTTGTCCATCCAGCATTATGGTGCAACCAATATTTGCCCACTCTAGTCGATGTTCCTTAACAACATCCTATATTGCATCATTGAGCATACCAACCCTCAATGTCTCATAAGATAGGGTTTTGAATCCAAAGCCTATAGCTACAATAGTATCCACCATACATTGGCAGTATGGAGACCTGGCAACATGGAATGGCAAGCTAGAGTAGTACCAAAAAATTGCAATTGCCTTATTTTCTTGTTCATGGACATTCTTCTTCCATCCAATACTCTCTAAAACAATATGTGATCCTAATGTAGCACAAGGTGCAAAGAAAGAATTAATGTTTCTTCCACTTGTATTTGGGCCACATACTGTAGAAGAAGGTGTTGACCCAAATTACCTAAAAGACTCTTGTGCACCAGCTACCTCGTCCAAAGGTCCAAAGGATTGCTCCTAGCATCTATATAATGTAATGTCCCCATTTTCGATGTCCTTTGGGCTAGTTTGGTTTTGACTCACTTACTATTTTTAGTAAGTGCTATATTTAATAATTCGTCTAGATGGCAGTGCAACATAAGGTCTCCTGTTTGGGCAGTGTGTGGGAGTTGTCCAATGAGCTTTAATGTTTTGTGTCAGTTTGATAATTGGTGAGCACTTACTATTTTCTCTGTTACCGGGTCCTTCAGTTTAGCCCCCCGAACCCGCCAAAATACGTGTGGGTTCGGGTTCGGGTTCGGTTCGGCTCTCCTGGGTTCTCCGTTTTCCACCCGGGTTCTCTGTGGGTCCTTCACATAAAGACCCACAGAGAACCCACAGAAAAAGGCAAAAAATCAACTTAAAAAAAACAAAACCCTAAAAAGTGCCCAGATTGCCTTATATTGACTTGGCCGACCAAATGAGGCTCATTTTGCAAACTCAAAAGAGCAAAAACACCATTTTTTTGCCTCCAAGCTAAAATAGTTGATTTTTGCAGGTTTTCTCTTTTTTTTCGAAGGTGAGATTGTAAGAGCTACGAAGGAGTTCAACTGATAGAAACAAGAGAGGAATAGGTGCACTAAGAAGATCAAGCAATCAAAGGTGAGTGAATCTATCCTCTTTTTTTTAGTTTTCAATAATTTTTTTGAAGATTTTTCAAGTTTTTTTTTTTTTTCTAGTAAGGTTTGAAATTTTTTAAGAACATTTTATGCAAAATAAGGGGTTATAATGCCCATTTTTTCTAAAAAAAATTACTTCTTTTTATTTATTTTAGGTTCATATCTTCATACAAAATGGCCGATAGTTCTACTTCAGTTGGAATAGGTGCAGAGAGTCAATTTAAATATGATCCAGGCTCACCTCTTTGGCGACATACGACAATGATTCAACAACTTCCCGGTGGTGGGGGTTATGTTTGGCGTTGCAGCCAATGTGGAACTACATATAGGAGCTCGTACTTTCGAGTGAAAGCCCATTTATGTGCTATTGGTAATCAAGGAATAAAACCTTGCCTTGGGCCAAATAAAAAAGGGTTGACAAAGGATCAAATAATGGGTTATATTAAAGAACAAGAGGATGCTGACAATGCATTCAAAACACCAAAGGCTACAGACCATCCTCTTATGAAGAAAGGTAAAAATAAAAGCAAAAGCTCGCAAAGACTTAGTGGCTTATCAGAACCGGCTGGCCCACATCCTTTCATGGAAATGGCACAATCTTTTGAAGGAGAAAATATGTTGGTGACACGAAAAAGAGGCCCATTGGATAGAGCCTTCAAAAATGAAGCAAGGGAGTTGGCAGATGAGAGCATTGCACGTTGCATTTATGGCAATGGGCTTCCTTTCAACCTTGTTAGATCACCTTATTGGCGGGAAATGGTGAAAGCCATTTCTAAGACAACTCCTGATTATGTTAGTCTGGGTATGAAAAGGTGTGGACCACCTTATTGGCAAAGGAGAAATCTTCAGTAGAGGTAGCATTGAGAGTAATCAAGGATACATGGGTCGAAACAGGTGTGTCCATCATTTCTGATGGATGGAAGGATTGCAAAAATAGACCATTGATCAATGTTATAGCAGTATCCCCTAAAGGGGCGATGTTTTTGAAGGCAGTTGATTGTGAAGGGAAAATAAAAGATGCAAGTTTTATTGCCAATATCCTCATAGAATCCATTGAAATGGTGGGGCCTGAAAACGTTGTCCAAGTCATAACGGATAATGCTAAAAACTGTAGGGCAGCTGGGGCTATAGTGGAGGCTAGATATGGTCACATTTTTTGGACACCATGTGCAGTCCACTCACTCAATTTGATAATGCAAAAGATTGGTACACAAATTGAGTGGGTCAAGCAAATCTACGCAGAGGGTGAGGAGATCCAAATGTTTGTGACTAATCATCATATGTCACAAGCCATCTTCAGGACCTTCTCCAAGTTGGAGTTGCTTAAGGTAATTTAAATCTGATTTTTTAATATAATTTTTTATTTTTTTATTTTAATTTTTCATTGCTGATTTGTGACATGCATTTTCTTACAATGTTAGGTTGCTGAAACTCGATTTGCATCTCACACAATTGTCTTAAGACGACTTCTGAAGGTGCGACAGGCCTTGGGTTCTATGGTCATCAACAGTTTGTGGAGTGTATGGAGGCAATCAAGCACAGAAAGAGCCCAAAAAGTGAAAGCAATGATCTTAGATGATGAGTGGTGGGCTCGTGTGGAATATGTTTTAAATTTCACCGAGCCTATTATGAGCATGATTAGGTATACTGATACTGATCGCCCATGTTTGGGTGAAATTTATGATGGCATGGATTCCATGGTGGAGAAAATAAGAGCAATAATAGATGCCAAGGAACATGACCCAACGGAATCATTTTTCAAAACTGTGCAAACTATTATTGTTGACCGTTGGAACAAGATGACCACCCCTTTACATCTCTTAGCATTTGCTTTGTCACCAAAGTATTATAGCAAAGAGATACTTTCATTGCCGAGGAGGATGGCACCATATAGGGATTTAGAGGTTGCTGCTGGCTATAAGGCTGCATTTAGAAAGATATTTGTAGATGAAGAAATCCAAAGCATTGTCATGGGCGAGTTTAGCCAATTCATAGCTGCAAAAAATCATGATGTTTCTGCTCATCTAGACAGATATAGGAAAGATGCTGATGATTGGTGGTATCTACATGGTCAAGGCTCCATTTACTTGCAACCTCTTGCAATTAAAATACTCTCCCAAGTATGTATCTTTTTATTTATTTATTTTTTCGTTTTTCATTCGATGCTATTATGCTATATATTATGATTATTATCGGCAAGTAAAATTAAATACTAATAGTAATTACTAAATGTTGTGTGCATAATCAACAGGTTGCAAGTTCCTCTTCAGCTGAGCGGAATTGGAGTACATACTCCTTCATCCACTCGGTCAAGCGCAATCGTTTGGGTGCAAAAAAAGCAGAGGATTTGGTCTATGTACACTCCAACCTTCGTCTCTTATCACATAAGAAACCTGAATACAATGAGGGTGTGTCAAAGAATTGGGATCTCACCCCTGAGTGTGCTGATTTAGATGCTACAATTGCACAACTTACCTTGGCTTCTATGGATGACAATGAGGCAACTAATGCACCTAGTGGGAGTGGCAATCCAATTGATGGTGGTTCAAATGAAATTGAAGTTATTGAACCAATTGAGGATGATGAGGATGATGAATTTGAAGAATAGTAATACTGAATTAAATATTGTCTTGATTGTAATTTGAATTTTCAATGTGTAATGACATTTTAAGACTTGAGTATTTACTATTTACTTTTTTGCAAATTATGAATATGATTACAGATTATATGAGGTATTACCATATGGCGTATTTCATTGTTTCAATATTCTATGGCATTATGGCATTATGATCATATGATTATAATTTTGAGCATGCTTATGAGTCTATGGCATTATCATTATGTTTATAAATTTATAATATATATATATATATATAGTATGGTCGTACCCAAACCCGTACCCTAGGAAAAAATAACTTTGCCGAACTGGCGAACCCGAACCCGAACCCATATCTGAACCCGTACCCAAACCGGCAACTTAGACTATTTTTAGCAGTTGATATTATAGTAAGTCAATTTCGGGAAACTGATCTCAAACCCATAGTGTCCTTAGCAGTGTTATTTCTATGGTGGCGTTGGAGAGCCTAAGGTTGGATTATTTAATATTTGCTTTTAATCAATCACTTAAATTATTTTTATAAAATAACTTTATAACTTAAGTGAAGGGGTAGGTGGTCATCGAAAAGTACCTTGGTGCCTAATGAGATAATGTTGTTTTAGAAGGCTAAATAAAGCAAAATTGTTTCCTTATGAGCAAGGATGCCCCTTTGAGGAATATTTGATTATGTTTTAAAGTATAAAGCAAATTATTAAAAAAAGCATATGGAGAAGGGGGTTGCTTTTGGAGGGAAAAGCATTTTCAAACTTGAGTTACCCTAATTTCTCATTGACTCTTTATAATCTCATTTTAAATCTCATTTGTACATGTTGACGTTGGTTGCATAACAAGATGCTGCTGGATTTTCTCCAGAGGTCTACAATTTGGTGTTGAGGAATGAGGACGAAAAACCTCTTCATTCAGGAGCTAGTTTCGATGGTGAGAGATCCACCCTAGTCAGTTGGGTGTGATTCCACTCAGGGGTCACTTTGCTGCTTAATAAATATTCAGGTTTTCAATATTTTGGTATTGAAAGATGAAGATTTTTGAATATTTTTGAGGTGTTGCTTATTGGGTTTGGTGTGATTGAACTTGGGTTTGTTGGGACTGGTTATGGTGTTGATTTTCAAGGAGGTTTTGAAGGTCTGAAGCTGTTAACAGTGATTTTCTGAACATTACATTTCCAGGACAGAAGTTGGTAGTTTGATCATAACTCCATATTGGTTATGGTTTGCATTCTGGGTATTGGCTCAAAAGAAGCTCCTCATCAAGGCGCCCTAGATTATGTATCCACATGAATTTATTGAATAAAGACTGATTTATTAGAACAGGTCGCCCTCCTCAGGTGGCGCCCTCTTGTGGGTGTTGTCACAATTGCAAGCCTACTGATGTATAGGCCGATATTCACCTTCATTGGAATCTGATAACAGCGGTCATTGGCATTGGAATAGCAAGAGGTTCATTGTCAAACACCAGGGTATTATTCGTTGCAAGATTGGAAGTTTCATTGTTGCTGTTTGAGCCTTTTACCAGGTCTGATATGAACATTTCTGATGTCTGATTTCATGTGCGAGAAGTCTGAATTTCTGTTATGATATTAAAGAAATATATTTTGAGTTTTCATCTTAATGCAAGCAAGTTCTCTTTATTTTCTGTACTTTATGTTATCTATGTTTATGCTGAGCACACAAAAGATTTACTGAGAGGGGGGGGTGAATCAGTAAATCAATTACAAACTTTTATTTCTTAATCTTTTTCAAACTTATCACAATCAACCTTTTTGATATGAATCAATTTCCCCAAGTTGACACAACTTTATTGAAATAATATTTTTCAAAGTAGGCACCAACCTACAGATTTACAACAAGATGATTTAGTAGAATGTAGCCTACAAGGAACACCTAGACCTTTACAAATTTAGTAGGCTCCTACCTACAAGGAGCACCAACCCCTAGTGCAAGGCACCAAACCTTGTCTTGATGGATGTATGACAGCCTTCAATCTGATCTGCACATTCCCAACTCTCCAATCTGCTCTATGTGATAAATGATATCACCCTAAGCCCACACAAGGAGATGGGTCTTTAGACTGAACTGCTTATCCTCTTACAACCACACCTAAAAAATACAATTTGAATGACATGTATATAAGTTGCCCAAGGATTGCATCTCTTAATGAAAGGACATATCCATAATGCATGCTTCTTCACTAAATCTGGTTTTGTGATGCTTAATCGAATCCTTTTTCATTAACTTTGCTCTTAGCATAAGTTGCATCTTTTCAGAAAATGAAAATGTACCATTCAAAAAGGCACGTCTCATTTGACTCGCATTCTATCAAAGAGACCAAAAGATGTCTGCATTTCTTCAATGGAACACGTCTCTTCAAGTAATTTCATTCGAATTTTTTCAGCAAGACGCTCTTTTGGTTGATTAGCCCACACAGATTAAAAGGAACGCCTTTTGCCAATGAGATGTATTTGGACAATGAACCATCATTCAAGTAGGACTCTTGAAGAGATAGCATAAATGACGTTATTGAATAGACACACGCAGCATTGAGACGAATTCTTCAAGGAGGCTACAATTACTCCATAACCCGTGTTTGTCAACTTGGTTTGTTTCCACACATTTATCCACATTAACAGTGTTTTAGTTAACATGTTTTGATCATGAGATAATGTTTTGTATTTTCGCCTTTGGTAGCATTACAATCTGTGTTACAAACTGTAGCATTTGATCCAATCAATAGTTCATGATCAATGAAAACTCCATTCATCTCAACAACCTTTATGAATGGAATTAGTTTGATTACTACACTTTGTGTTTCATAAAATGTTTTTTTTTTTTCAAATCTGAGCAAGAACGCTGTTGAAGGTAATCATTCTTTTGATACCACGGTTCTGACTTGAATAGAAGATCTTCAATTTTCTTCAAATCTGGGCAAGAAAGCTGTTGAAAATAATCATTCTTTTGAAACCACGGACTATATACAGTTGTTGAATAATTGCTGATTTGAATAGAGAGATCTTCGATGGTTACTTGAGTAGAATGATTTCTTCAAAATTTAGATATCCAAAGAAGATGTGTAATTTCATTTAAACACTGAATATAGTAATCATGTTCTTATCTGACATCAATGACAACACTTCTAACATATGCAAACTTGAAACAATGAATGGCATTTGAAACATAAGCAAACATCATCAAACAAAACTCAATCAGCAAATCAGAAAACAAAAAAAAACAGGGGCAGTCATTACATATAATTAGAAGCTACTTCTGTCCCAATTCTTGCCTTTTTTCCTTTACAATAAAAAACCACCTAAAGAACTTGTTTTGCCTAATATGTGACATCTGCAAGGAATTTTGTGCAAACAATGGTTTCATATCCCATTCCTTCACCAAATGTCATTTGAAGCGATAAATGCCATCGTTGATATCATTCAAACACTAGTTGCATTTGACCTTAGATTTACCAAAGACTAATGTGCAATTTGTCCATGCAAAGTCTTTCTAACATGGCATTATAATCAAAATTGCAAAAGCATTTTAATTCAATCTTTCATGATACCAATTAACTCATCCAAATGATTTTATAGTCTAGTTTGACATCAAAGGCCACAAGAAAGTTTGAAGGCATGAATAATTTGTTTTTTCTGCTACAAATTTCCTTTTAATTCTCTTCCACATGGCATTTTGGTACTGTGAAACAACCTATGTATTTCAATTGTAACTAATTCAAAGCATATAGATCACTTCAACTAGGTTTACAACTCTGCCACATGGGCCAGCAAATTTGGGGTCTAAGTATCATTTGAATCTCCTATCTCAAGTTTCTCCCACTCCTTTTCCACCTTTTTTCCTGTTTGAAATCTTAAAAAGCAATGCCCTTTAAGAGGTTATAAATATTAGTAATTTAGTATAGCTCAGACTTTAGTTACCAAAAACAAGAAACAGGAAACATGAGGGAAATGTGGGTGTTGGACTAATCGCCAATGCCTCCCTTCGGATTCAAGACATGGACTAACGGCCTCTCGTGGATTCGTTTACCTCTAGTGTTTGTATTGGGCATTAATAGGTCGATCTTTTGGCGCACCGGCAAACATGTTGTAATGTCCCCTTTTTTTGGTGTCCTCTTTTTTGGCTAGTTGGAGGTTTGACTTACTAATTTTAGTAAGTACTATATTTAGTAATTGATCCTGTCAACAGTGCAGTGCAGGGTTTCCTATTTGGGTAGTGTGTGGCTATTGTCAGGTGAACTCTAATGTTTTGTGTCAATTTGGTGATTTTGGAATATTTACTATTTTTTGCAGTTTCTATAAATAGAAAGTCTATTTTCGATAGCTAGTCCTAGCCAAGACTACTTCAGCAATGTCTATTTCCAGTTTGGGCATTGGCATGGCTAAGGTTTGATTTAATTATTATTTGCATTTCTCACTTAAGTTAAAGTCTCACCTAGGTTATTTTAATAAAGTTTCTTTAACTTAAGTGGAGGGGTCAGAGAGTCATACAAAAAGTACCTTGGAGTATAATCTAATGACTTAACGTCGTTTTAGAAGGCAACAAAAGCGAAATAGTTTCCTTATGCGCATAGACGCCCAAGGAAGGTATTTTGAATTAAATAAAATAAAAAAGGCTCATGAAAGGGGTGTGGGGTTTTGGAGGGAAAAGTGAATCCAAAATGATGTTGCTCTAATTTCTCCCCCTTTCTCTATTTATTCATTTGGAGCTCTCATTAGGTGACATGGATATTTTGGCAACTTAAGGAGACTCTGTTGGAATGATTCCAGATTTCGATTGTAGCTAATTGAAGACGAAAACCCTCATTTCTAGTGTTGGTTTGGGTAGTGAGAGATCCACCCTATCTGGTTGGAGTGGTTCTACTTCAATGACCACCGTTGTGCTTACAAAGTTGATGTATTTTTTTCATTTTGGGTATGAATAATGAAGATCTTTTTGGTATTTTGATGTGGGTTTTGGTGTTTGGGGTGTGTATGATTCTTGGCTTCGTTTTGGTGGTGATTGGAGGTGTTTTGAGGCTGTTTATAGAGGTCTCATAACATTTCCAGAATTTTGGAGATCGCCATTTTTTAACAAGGTCTGAAAGAGAAATCAATCTGAAGCTTCATGCACACTTGGTCTTCCATTCTGAGTATTTGCTTATTGGATTCTTCATGCTTGGATGCCCCATTTCAAGTATTTACTTGCATTTATTGGTGAAGCATTGATTTTTAGAGCCTAGTCACCCTTTCTTGGGAGTTGTGCCATTTCTAGGTATGCTGAAGTTCAAGTCTACTACTACAAAGGTCTGAAATCGTGCCATTTTTGGGGGTGTTTATCGTTGTTTCCTGTAGTGATGGAGTCTAGGAAGGTTTTCTATATGTATACATTCACTCCATGATGAAAGTTTGCAATGTATGATGAATTAGATGACTGTATTGGCTTAAATCAGGTCTGCAACACATTTGTACCAGGTCTGATATACATTTTTTTAAGTCTGAAAATACTATAGCCTTCATTGCTTCAATGTCTTGTTATGAATCTACTTGAAAAAAAGTTTTTTTATTGCATTTCATGTTCTTGTTTTATTACCTAAGCACTCTTGTGAATGATGCAAAACACATGAAACAACAAGCATTACAATCAGCAAACAGAGAAACTTCAAAAAATCAGGGTTGGTCATCTCAATGGTATCAAAGTGAAGTTTTCCTGCCAGCCTGTTGGGAAACTAATCCTTATCAGATTTTTCAGTTGCTGGTTAGTGATCAGCACTTGCATGTGTGTTGCTAAATCCACCTTCAGAGAAGCATCTCACTTGTTTTTTCTTGGTTCTTTGGCCTGTTAAGAGAAAACATGGATTGGCCACCTGAATTTATACCTAAGAAAGAAGACCCTCTCCCAGAGCTGCTGAAAAGTTATCTGAAAGAAGAAGTCAATTATGAAAGTGAAGCTCCCAAAATTATTGATGAATATCAAGCAATTTTTTATGAGATCATAAACCACGTTTCTTTTGAAGCTTACTTGAACTTCATTGTTTGGAGGGACCCTAGCAAAAAGGGTTTGATTAACTACATAAGAAGATCAAGGAAGAAAAGAGATTCTCAAGAAGTCCTTGTGAGAGAGAAGGAAGAGTCTAAAGCAAAAAGGGTGGTTACAAAGGAGCTTGCTGATTTTGACATGACAAGAACAAAAATTTCCAAAGATGAGCCTGTATGCGTGGAGGTCAAACCCTTAGAACCTCCCCATGAAGAAGACTCCAACAATCAAGAGGCATGTATGACAAAGCCCCAAGATAACTCCTTGGAGGTGCATGCAGCTTCGATTGATGAGATTGTTCATGAGGAAAGGGACATAACAGCAGCACTAAATCCATCTCTACAGCTATCCAGTGAATTTGTAGACACTAGTACCAAGGTTGGCAACATTGAGATCATTAACACATCTTTGGATGATGGTCTTACTGAAGGCAAAATAGATGAGGCTTTCAAACCAGGAAACAGTGATGATTACAGTGATGAAGACATAGGTGGTTTTGGTTTTGACTTCTAGGGCCAGCTTATAGAGAGAGATACTTATGTTGACATGTGTAGTGGTGAGTTGGAGAATGATTTATTTAAAGAGACAACATCACATGAGGAGCACAATGAACAAAGCAATCAGCCTTTTAACACATGGGATCCAGGTGCGATGGCACCTAAGTATGACAAGGAACCTGTTTGGGATGAATTTTCTTTTGACTATACTGTTGTTCCAACTTCAACTCCACAGTTATGCAAGGATGATGGCATAGATTGTATTGGTGATATTGTTCTTAAACTTGAGAACAAATCTGATTTCACATTGCATATAGCTGATCTTAAGCAAGGACCTTATAGCCTGGTTGATTTGGATTCACAGTCCACTGTTGGGGATGATAAAGGAGAGACACAGGTGATTTGGGACAGCCTTGGAGACTCTGATAACAGGTATGAGTCTAATTCTGATTTTAACATGTAGCATAACAGCAGTTCGTCACCTTTGTTTGATCATGATTGGAAAAGACAATTCTTGATATTCACTGAAAATGAGGTGCATATTTTATCAAGTTTGGACAGAAAACATATGCATGTGGAAAACATAATTCAAAGTGCATCAAGAAGACCAAATGAGTTTAATATCTCACTTTCTGATTTGCAAACAATGAAGAGCTCTACGAAAGAATTTAAAAAAACTTACTTATATATGATGCATGATAGAGATATAGCCACCAAGTTTGCAAATGAGACTTTGTCCATGACTAAGCAATTAAAGGGAGAGGTTAGTGAGCTCACCATTGAGCTTAATTCTACGAAGCTTGCTTTGGAAAGTGTCCAAGGGGCACTTCTTGAATCAAATGATCAGCTCTATGAAGCTCAACATTTTAGAGAGTAGGAGAACAAAGAAAGGGAAAAGAAGATCAAACATGTATTGGAGAAGCTTGATTGCATTCAGGAGGAGTATGATTTAGTCCATTGTCCCAAAAAATCAAAAAATAAGAGTTTGGATCAGCAAGAGGAGGATTGGTCTGATTTCGGAGTTCAGGATAATCATCAGTTTGTTGATAATCATTTATTTGAGTGGGATGCTGATTTGACTCATGATAATCCACTTTTCGAGTTGAATGACGGAGACCTAACCAATTTCAGTTATGAGAGTGGGTTTGATTACAAGATTTGGGACCCAGGTGCAGTTTCTAGTCATGAGGTGTTGTCTCGGGATTGGAGTAGTGGATCAACCTCCAACATTAGTATTGCTACCCACTTTCCGATCAGCTTGCATATGACTATGGATTCAAATCCACAGATGAGTTGGATGGTTTCTTCAGTCCAGCAATTGAGTAGTTCGTGGTTGAGGCTAGATGGAGAGATGATTTGATCCTAGAGATGATTTTGTTGCTACCTCCATACTCATCTCTCCTATATCTTTAGGAGGATTTCAATTTGATTACCGCTGCCCTTAACTTTTTTCGATGGTTATGGTGACATCTTTTGATGAGCAGACTGATTTTGAGTTTGGACAGGCTTTGGGGCAGCTAGCTGTGAGTGTTTTTCCGAACACAGTTCCTTCATTTATTGCTTCCACTCTGGTGAGTGACGCTCACCGAAGTTACTTCATGGAGATGATATGCATTATTTCAAATGATGTCTTAATGATTGCAGTGGTTTGGGTGTGTTGGTGTGTTCGGAACCTTTCTTTTGACACTTGGAGGTTAAGTGTTGATGTTATGATTTCGGTTTGCTACGGTAGAGGCATTTCCTGGTTAGCAGATTTCAAAAAGGTGGCAATGATTGACTTGCTTTATATTTGGGGCATCATGAGGTGTGACGCTGAGGTTTATTTTTTATGGTTGAACAGGGTGTTTTTTATGCTACCCAAGATTGTGATTGGTAGTGAGTTTGTTGATGTAGTCTTCTCTAAGTTGCCTTGGCAGGATATATTTCATGGCATTGACTTCAAACATTTCAGGTATTTCAATATGGGCTTTGATGATTTCTACTCTTTGGGGGTCCAAGATAGGGGAGTGCAGTTTGGGCACGTTGGGCTAACGGTTATGATCAGAGTGGTGCAGCGTTAGCATGGTGGTTCCTTTTAGAGACTAACTTGGAACCCTGGGATCATACTGTTTTGTAGTTCAGTAACTGTTTGGGATGAGAGAGTCAATGTTAACTTTCTAGAGATTACTCATGTGGCACATCAGTTTGATTCTCTCAAAGAGCATTTCATTGAGGAGTTGATCGAGCTTATGCAGTATTTGATTAGTCTTCCTACAAGAGGTTTTCAAGAGGTCTCTTGTGCTGGTACCTCATAGGACAGTGCTTTGGGCAAATGGTGCTACAGATCTCCTCGGTTGACTTGGGACCTTGGGATCTTACTTGGTTTTAAGGTGGATCAGTCTATTGTTTTTGTAGTTTTGATGGCATTGCTTGAGAACAAGCAATCTTTGGGAAGGGAGGACTGTAATGTCCCCTTTTTTTCGGTGTCCTCTTTTCTAGCCAGTTGGAGGTTTGAGTCACTTACTAATTTTAGTAAATATTATATTTAGTAATTGGTCCTAGCAACAGTGCTAAGATCAAATCATATATGCTAAGATCCAAAGGAGGAAGCACCTCCCTTGGAGGGAAATGAGGATCCTAACATGGAACGTTAGGGGCTTGGCGCTTAGTTCAGTGCTAACTAGAAAACAAAAATGTTGATATTATTCTTCTGCAAGAAACAAAGCTGGGGAGGCAAGATGCAGGTATGTTTCTAAAAAATTGTCGAGGTTGGTCTGGCACTTTTGAGGAGGCAAATGGGGCTTCCAACGGACTAGATATTATGCAAAAACCAGGAAATATTGTTGTGGAGCCACAAGCATCAAATTCTAATCAAATGTTGGCAAAGGTAAGAAATCATCTTCCAATTTGTAATTTTTCATTTCTAATATATATGGTCCCGTGAAGACAAAAGACAAAATGAGTCTATGGGATTTGGTGACCCAGGAATGTCAAACAATAAATGAGAAAATCAGTTTTGGCAGTAGATTCAATGCCATACTAGATGGATCCGAAAAACTGGGGGGGAGTGAGAATGGTGACCCAATCCCTGAAGGATTTTATGGGGTTTGTTGGGAACAACCTGATAGATATAAAGGAAAAAAACAAAATTTTCACTTAGAACAACTGTAGGAGAGGCTTCACAAATATAGCCAAAAGACTGGATAGATTTTTACTATTAGAGAACTGGTTGCACATGGCTCTCCTTCCCAAAGCAAGGATATGGACAATACCAATTTCTGATCATTACCCAATTGAGCTCGAGATCACAAATGAAGCAAAAGCCTTGAAGAGTCAATTTTGATTCAAAAGGATGCGGCTTAGGTGTCAGGAGTTATCGTGTTTAATGAAAGTTTGGCGGGAAGCAAACGCAATTAGTAGTATGAAGATGTACGTCTTTGTAATATCCACCCCAATTTTTTCAATTTTTGCAACTTGTTAGCATTAGAAGTATAATCAAAGATACGCAACGAAAATCAACTACCTTCCACTTTCTAATCACCCAGATCCCAATGTGGGCAAGGTGAGAGCATACAATGGCAAGGTTTGCAATGCAATGCTTAAAAGTAACCACTTGTTCAATGGGGTGAGTAATAAAACTTCCACTTATGCAATGGTACAAACTGAAAGTAAACTCACAACTCTTCCGCTTTTCAACGATGAGTGCAACGAAGAACCACTTGTGCGGCGGGGTCAGTACAAGGAACCACTTATTCAGTGGGGTGAGATACAACACCAATTATTCAGTGGGGTAAGTAACAAATCCAAAGAAGAGCAATCACTTAATGGTACTACCAAATCAGTGTTACAATAGGATGCTCAATACAATGATAATAGCAATTACAACCCAGCTGCTAATGAGATAGAAATATGATAGCAACAGCCCAAATACATTCAACCCATTGAAATGAGATAACCCCAATGAAACATCAATATACCTAAGTATAACAGCAAGTAAAGGATTGATCTATCTCAGAAAATAATTTGCAGCGGGTCTGCAACACTCAGAAAATGTTATGTGCAGGCATAGGCAGCCTCAAAAATCATCACCAAACTCACCAACATGACCCAAGATCACTCCACAACAGATTGCAAGTGTCACCACTGATATTGGCACCTCCAAACCAGTCTGAAACAGCAAGGAAAGAGGAGCAGAATGTTGGACTAATTGCCAACGTCTCCCTTCAGATTGAGGACATAGACTAATCGCCTCCCATGGATCCGCTTATCTTTGGCGTTTCTATTGAGCATTAACAGGGCAATATTTTGGCGCAATGGCAAACATGTTCCAACAAATGGTATCAGAGCTAAATTGTGGGTTTGAATCCCCTCGGGTGACGTTGAGGGGGGGATTGTTCGACTAATCGCCAGTGTCTCCCTTTGGATTCGAGACATGGACAAACCGCCTCCCATGGATCTGCTTATCTATGGCGTTTGTATCAAGCATTAACAGGTCGATCTTTTGATGCAACGACAAATGTGTTCCAACACAAAAATCACCACAAACCCCCAAACTGTACGGCCTACTAGGAGGGGCAACCAGCTCCTAAAAATCCATTCTTCCACCAAAAAGTCTACAAACTCTCCAATCAGGTTGCCCAGATCTATAGAAACCAATGAAGCAATACCCACAAAATGGTATGTATTGCCTCAACCAGTATAAGCCAAGAAGTGGTACGGCCTAGGCATGGAAATGGTATGGCCAACAAGTAGTAAACCAAGAAAAACCACTCCAAAACACTCCCAAAAGCTCTACAAGTCGGTAGCCACACCAAAATATGAATATATTAGAAAAAATCAAAGAAAATCATCATGGAAACAACCAACTGTTAAGATAATATTTAATATAATATATCTCTATTTTGTTAATGGTCAACTATAGTAGGTTAGGTAGATAGAAGTAGTTGGCTCCATTTAATATCTACAGTGCCTTGTCACTGCTTTATATTGTAACCTCTCTTTTTGCTAATA
>VDFB02161128.1:0-24963 GCA_007258455.2 Sequoia sempervirens | reverse complement strand
GATCATCCATTTTTGTGAAAAATATGAAGGAGTAGTAGCCTGGTCATATGATGACCTCAAGGGATATGATCCTGAAATTATCTAGCATACTATAGAACTAACAGAAGGAGAAAAACCCATCCGCCAAAAGCAGAGGCCAGTAAATCCAAAGATTGAGGCATTGATGGCGCAAGAGTTGACAAAGCTAATTCAGTCCTAGATCATCTTCTCAATCAAGCACAGCACATGGGTGTCCAACCTAGTTCCTGTCTGAAAAAAGAATGGAGACATCTGCCTATGTGTTGATTTCTGGGACCTAAATAGAGCATCATTGAAGGACCACTACCCCTTGCCTTTCATGGAATCAATCTTGCAAATAATGGATAGCTCATAATTTTTTTCTCTACTAGATGGCTTCTCTAGTTACAACTAGATTTGGGTAGAATAAGAGTTCAAGTGGGGAACATTTGTATATACAAAAATTCCCTTCAGCCTCTCAAATGCGAGAGCTACCTTCCAGCGCACGATGGATATTGCCTTTAGGGAATTGATCAATAAGATCATCTTGATCTACCTAGATGATCTTACGGTCTTCTCTAAGCATAAGGATGATCATTTTGATCATCTAGAAATGGTTTTTAAAAAATGCCAAGAGTTCAAGATATCCCTGAACCCAAAAAAATGTGTTTTCGGAGTCCTACAAGGAAAACTATTGGGACATGTAGTGTTTAAAGAAATAATTGCAATCAATTTGGAGCGAGTGAAGGCAATCAAGGAACTTCCCTTACCAGTCAACAAGAAGGGAGATCAGTCCTTTCTGGGAAAGGTAAATTTTGTGAGCAAATTCATTTTTGATTTTGCAGGGTTAATTAGACCTATCACTCTGATGCTAAAAAAGGATCAGTTGTTCAAATGGAAAAAAGAGGCCAAAGAAGCCTTTAAGAACGTTAAGGATGTTATTTCTTCAACTCCTGTGTTGGTAAACCCAGACCTATCGAAGGACTTCATAATGTATGTGTTCAGTAGCAAATCTAGCATCACTATTGTTCTGACCCAAAAGTATGATGAAGGAAAGGGAGAACATCCGATAGCATTTCACTCCTAGACCTTAAAGGATTATGAGATGAATTTTAACTTCGTTGAAAGGCAAGAATTTTCCATTGTTAAGGGGATCAAGAAGTTCTAACACTTCATATATTGCAACAAGGTGGTTGTATATGTCACACATTCTAGTGTGCACGAATACATTATGGAAGGACAAATCATAGAGAAAATGGCCAATTGGATTACTAAAATCCTTGAATATGACATTAAGGTTAAGCCCATGAAAAATCATGCACGAAAGAGGATTGTGTGAGTATTTGGCACATGACAAAGAAATAACAGCTAAGGAGGAACAACCCGAGCTAGTTCTGGTGAATGAATCTAAGTTTGAAGGCTACCAGTGGGCAGATAGGATGAGATTCATGTAGACTGGGAAATATCCAATGGGCCTCCCTTCTTAGAAGAGTAGATTCTATAGATTATAGAATAGCGGCTATGCACTCATCGAAGGAGTCATTTTCAAAAGGAAGTTTAATGGTGTTCTGTTGTAGTGCGTCACCTCAGAGCAAGCAAAAATAATTCTAGACATTTTTCACAGCAGTCCTGCGGGCGGACACTTCTCTGCAAAGACCACTACCATAAAAAATTATGTGTGTAGGGTACTTATGGCCTACATTGTTCAATGACTCACTCTCTAGTTAAGGCCTACAAGGAATGCCAATTCTTCATAGGAAGAAGGAATAATTTGGAAATGGCTCTGAATCCGATAGTGGTTGAGGAACCCTTTGCACAATGGGGCCTTGATTTTATCGAGATGATTAATCTCACTTCCAGTGTTGGACATAAATGGATCCTCACGGCCACATACTACTTTACCAGATGGACCGAGGCCATGCCCCTGAAGAATGCAATGGAGGCGGAGATTATGAATTTTCTCGAAGAACTGGCAACAAGGTTGGGCCCGCCAAAGACCATAATCTCCGACAACGCGAAATCATTCCTAAGCTCAAAGGTATGTCAATTCACACTCGAACATAGCATTTTCCTAAAGACATCTTCAAACTATTACCCACAGGGAAATGGTTTGGCCGAGTCAACTAATAAAAATTTAGTCTAACTCATTAAAAGGATTGGGTTGGAGCATCAAAGAGAGTGGCATCATAACCTCAAAGTAGCGCTCTGGGTAGACTGCATAACTCCTAAGCAAGTCCTAAAGACTTCTCCATACGAGTTGGTATATTGGAAGGAAGCACTATTACCTATATCTATGGAAATTCCCACAATACAGTTGCTCAAGTCTCTGGAAGTTGAACAAAACGAAGCCGTGGAGGTCTGATTGGCTGAATTGTTGGAGGTGCAAGAGAAACATGAAAAATCTCTCACGGCCATGTATAACCATCAGTAGGTGATTAAAAAGTGGTTCGACAAGAAAACATCTGACCATAGTCTCAAATGCGGAGACTTAGTGCTAAAGTCCAATGAAAGGGTTGCAAAGCCTAGAACACGAAAATTTTGATAGTCTATGGGAAGGCCCTTTCCGAATTATTCAATACAAGCAACATAACGCTTTTGTATTAGAAAATATGGAAAAAGAAGCATTGGGAATTCTTGTTAATGGGATTCAATTCAAATTGTTCAATTAGCTTTATTAATCATTTTGCTCGTGTAAATATATAATTATGTAAATTTTCTTTGTGTTTTGTTTGACCTGGTCTTTATTAAATAGAATCCATGATGCAAGAAATAGAGAAAGAAAAAGAGACATAAAATTGATAAAATAGTTGTATATTCATTATACGGTAATATATACTTCAGATATTACAATTCAAAATGGTTCCCAAGCCATACTTTTCGAGTATATATATATACTAAGCAACTTTTCGAGTATATGTATAAGAGGCCTTCTGAGGCATATATGTACAAAAATAGGAGGAAAGATTTTATTCTTCAACTGGGGCAACATCACCATCAGGAGCAGTAGTAGGTTCAACTGGGGCAGCATCAGGAACAGCCTCATTGGCAGCATTAACGGCAACAAGGGCAATAGGGACAACAGCAATAGCAAGCAAAGGAGGAAACACCAAGTTTCTAAAGTTGGTGTACCACTCCATGTCATAGAACAATACTATGTTGTAGCATCGTAATAGGAAGTGGTAGGCAAGAGAAACTCTTTGACGGTGCTCTCCAATTTTCATAATGTGGAATCCACTCAGAAATGGCATCCACGGCACCACTGTATCCTCCTCAATGTGTCGGCAGAGATCACTTGTTGTGGGAAGACCAAGGCCATACACTGCATTCGTCACAACTTTTCCAAGGCCTCCAAGGTAGCTCTTTGGGAATATTTCCATAGTGAGTCGCAGTATCATCTACTTGGGTACCTGTATGTCAAGCAAAGGCAACAAAATGACGGCAAATTTTAGTATTTACTCTATACTTGTCTTTGTATTCTATGCAAACCCTCCCCAATACCCACTTCATTGCTATTATAGCCAAAGAATGCTTATTCTTTATCATTCATTTCAGACGCCTACTAGAATTTTCCCCAAGGAAAGCTACCTAAGACCTATTGTTGGTTAGCCTAATAGGAGTATTCATCGCGTCTATCTAATCCCAATTACCAAGTGTAATTCATGTTGTTATCTCTAAGTCTATTTATAGAAATAGCCAAGGTACAATGCATGCAATAAGCATGATCCCATTGAGAGCAAACTCAAAAATCCCACTAAGAGCCAACTCAAAAATCTCACCAAGTTGCATTTGTTGTGTACGAATTGTTGTGTGCGAGTTATGAAGAAGTAATTAACCAGCTCAAACTAGTGGCAGATGCAAGTAATAGTCCTCACGGTCAAGTGCTAGGTGTCATGCTGTGAGCATTTGTTCAGTCTCCACGGATGAACTCAAATCTTTTCGTATAATTATTGTGTCTTCTTGCTTAATCATTCTTTTCAAGTAATTAATTGAGGAGCATGCAAATGGTCTCATAAGCTTTCAATTTTTGGCTCAATTTCCCAAGGAATGGTACCATAGCTCATGATGACTAATTTTCATTATTAACTATTGTCTTTTTGAGAGGAGTGGGAATTCATGTTGCATGCACGAAAGAGTTGGTGGTACGTGTCAAATTTATTGCTTGAAACAGCTATTTTTTCCAACACCTGAATAAGGAAAGGCTAAGTGTTGCATGCAGAAGAAAATCACTATGAAGAGGTTTTTGAGTACATTGTCCATTGCGAAGGGATTTGAGTGCATAGTTTGTTGAAAAACCCAAGTGAGTTGCAGCGAGGTCAAGTGTTCGCAAAATCTAAAAAATCCTAAGATGGCCCAAAATCCTCAAATGGAAGCAGAAGGTGAGGTGGTTCAAAGCTTATTTGACGCCATGTTAGTAATTCCAATGGCCAACAATTCTGATGACATCTCTTACGCTTTTCCTGGGATACTAGAGAAGCCAAAGTGGCCTCACACATGAGTCATAGACAAGAAAGCTCACAAGAACCAAACCCTGATAGTGGAAGAATGTGATGACATTCATGACCCCATCCTCAAAACTAACCCTAAGAGTCTTAGGGAAGCAGCCTGCGAGAGAATGAAACAAACCAATAATCAGAAAACTTTAGCATAAAAGCTATGGTTCTGCGTTCTTCCACAGTATATGGTTCCTTTTGTGCATCACAACCTAGAATTAGTGCATGAGTGCGCTCAACATGTCAACCCGGATACTGGCACCATTGAAGGTCAAAAACTGAGGGTGGTAATCAGTGTGGATGCTATTAGGAATATGCTATGCATCGCTACCGGAAGGAGCTCTAGAGCATAAAGGATGGAGACATTCAAAGTACAGTCCACAGACAAATTCTGGAGGACCGGAGATTACGCTTTGGATTTTTATAACCGAGAAACCAAAAGGCCTAAGGAAGATGTAGCAAAGCCGCCACAGATTTTGGTCACTCACAATCATTTTAACTCAAACTTGCAGGATGCCTTCTCTATGATGGATTTTTTTTGTGGCATGGATAGTGATCGGTACATTCAAGAGTTTCAAATGGGTATGGGTTTTCAGTTGAGAAGGAAACATTCTCTAATCTAGTATGACTTCACAGAGGTCATTGTTAAGGAGATGCTTAACCAATTCAAGGAATACAAGATGCGGCATAAGTTTAGGTTTTCTTCTCTCCTTGCTCACATATTTTTGCACCAAAACCCTGACTTCTTTAGACACCGTTTGAGTTTGGCTATTTTTGATGAAAGTGGGATAAGAAGGTTGGTTTCGGTGTGGACTCCCCTCCTTTCTACAACTTATGATTACTATCCATTTTTTGAGTGTTTCCTGGCTCCGATTTTGAAATATTTTAGTGAGGATGGTGAGAGTTATTGGCTTTCCACTGAGCAAACCAAGTGGATGCATATTTTCCTTCCTCCTTGCGACTGGTTCCTTAGGGATGATTTCACATTTGTTAGGTTGCATGGTTTTATCGAGGAGCCATTTTGGCTTCTATTATGTGTCACAAACAGGGTGGTGGCCCTCGAAGTGTTTCAACAACTGGTGAGTATCGATAACAACTTTTGTGGAGGGAAAAAGCATAAGGGTGTTTTCCTCTGACCTTTGACCTTTGGTGGGGTAATAATGTTAAAGAAGTAGACACATGGTCTGCTAAGGGTGAAGTTGGCTCATCTAGGGCAGGTATTAATTTGTGACAAATTGGATTATAATCCCAATAATTACGTAACGGAGTTGAACGTTAAAGTGACTCACAGCTCCCGGCCTTACTGGGAAGCTCGGCGAAGTTCACAATCGCTAGATCTGGATGATCTTTTTGTGGACTTGGCCTTTGTTCCTACTAATGATAGGAGGCCGCTATGGCTATCTTTCTATTTTCCTTTGAAGAAACCTAATAAAAATATTAAAATGGGGACCACCCTTCGTAATCAATTGGTCAAGAAATGGCAGTGGAGTGAAGAAAAAATTGTAGACTTCTGGATTTATCGTCAAGAGACCAAAAGCCTGAATGCCTTGTTCCAAGAAACAGACAAGGATGAAAGATTTGATGATATATGGAACAGAGGGCATGAAGATACTAATGCAATCGATGATGAAGATGTAGATTTAGAGGAAGCAAGGACAATAGTGAAGAGAAAAGAAGCGAAAAAGGCCCAAGCACATAGAGCTGGAAAAGCAGCGGAACAACCCGGTAATGCTCCACTGAGTGCACAAGTGACTACATCGCATTCAGAAGCCTCATGGCCATGCACATGTTCTATGAAAAGACCCAAGGTAGCCCAGCAATCTCAGGAAGTAATAGAGATGGACAATTTTCCACCCAAGAAGAGGTTGCACACAAATGCAACTTCTAGAGAAGGCTCACAATAACCTGCAACGAGCCAAGGATCAGAGTCCTCTACAACTTAGGTATCTTTCTCTCCCTCTCTTCTCTCTTCACAATCTTTGGTTACTCTTGCTATCTCTGCATCTCCTATTACTTCCAGTGTCGGCCTTTCTTTCTCTGCTTCTACTCCTATGGGAGGTTTCTCCCAATTCTCCCAAATTGGACAGGCGACTTTTACTTCCCCACAATTTGTTCCACCTTTTGTCATAGCCCAATCTAGAACTGCCATTGCTACCCCTTTTGCTACCATTGTGTCGGCTCTGACTCTACTTTCCCAACAGACGGTATCTTTTGCATCTTCACTACTGCCACTGCTCCCCATGAGTCCTTCCGCTGCTTCCCAAACTGGACCTTGGCATAACACTCCCCTGTTCTCCCCATTAATGGTCTCTCTGCCAAAGAAGACATCATATGCGACCACCACTCTCTCATTCCCTTTTGATCTTCCTCTCGGTGTGCCTCTTGCCAGCGAATTAATTAAATCGCCATCAGAATTTATGGGGAAAAGAAACAAAACTAAGGTAGCACGAGCTATCAGGCTCCAAAAGAGAAAAGATAAAGATGCAGCGAAGCCTGCCAAGCCAGGCATGCAAACCCTTTTCAATGAAGTTCAGGGGCCATTGCATTTTGCAACCATGACTTCAAACACTCTCAAACCACAAGGGGAGATGCAACCCGAGGATTATACGATCCATGCTATAGGGATTGATCTGCATGCAACCCAACCACAAGACAAGGTTGAGTTGATGGAGGAAACCTAGCGAGTGGTGACTATCGACTTTCTCAAGCATAGTCTCCAACTGAAGAAAAAGGAAGAGGAGCTCAAGAAAATTAAAGAAAGGTTGGAAGTCCTACTGAAAAAGGAGAAGGCCAAGGGTGTCGAGATTGCACGAATGTCCCAACAAGCGCGGATGGAGAAGGCCAAACTCCAAGAGGAACTTCCAAAGTTTCAATCCCTAGATCCCAACCTAGTTGTCAAACTACAATAGAAAAACCAGGATTTACAAGACCACTTGGCTCAAGTAGAGGGATAAATGCAACAAAACAATGAAGAACTTTAGGATCAATGAGCTCAATTGGAACAAGAAATGCAAAAAAAAGACAAGGAGTTCCAGGGCCGACAAGCTCAGTTTGAGAAGGAGATCCAAGAAGTAAATCTCTCCCTAGAAAAAGAATCCACAACTAGAGGCCAGGCTGAGGAAAAATTGCTTGCCGAGTTAAGGACTCTACATGAACGACTCTCCGCTATGGACAAGAGAATTGAGGAGCTGACATAGGATGTCAAGTCGAGGGAGATGGAAATTAGTCTTTTGAAAAATCCTCCCCAACCCCCTGATACTCAGATGGATCTCCTTTTGGTAGCCCAATAGTTATATATCTCCTACTGGGAGAAATTCAAGACTTTTTGTTTGACTCTTCAACCGACACTCCAATTCATGGCGGAAGCGGCAAGTTTAAGTAGGGAGGTGCGTGGAACATTAGAATAGGTTCCATAGTTTATTGTGGAAAAGGTGCATGAGGTAGAAAAGTTGTTGGAAAAGTTGTACGTAGTGGCGAACACAGACTTGGTAAATGCAGGGATTGAAGATCGCAGGTCAACTACTAGGAAGACAAGGGAATTCATCCGTTGGCATGTGACCATCCTTTAGGCTAGCAATTGCTCAGCAACACTGAGTTAGACTAAGAACAAAATGTGGATGCAATTCTCCCATTTGACTCAAATGGGCTTGCCTTCCCCTTTCCTTTCTAATTATTTGGTGGCCATGGTAGAATATATTGTAGCAAAGATCAAGGAAAAGCAACTGGATTTATCTACTTTCTAATCATTCAACCAACCCCCCACTGTGGTAGACATAGAGAGGCTTGTATGCATCAAAAATGGTCACATTATAATAAGTCCGGTAATTAATTAAATACAAGTTATTTAATTAATTCTCCTAAAGTCATCTACATATAAATAAATTTAATTATTTATTTATATTGTTCATTTTCTAATTCTTCTACCTTAATTAAATAAATAATTTTATTTAATTATTTACATCTCCACATTCCTCTTAATTAAATTAAATAATTATGATTATTTATTTTAATTATCATATTATTCTAAGTTTGAATATTTATATTCAAAATGGAATATTCCTCCTCTTCATCTCATAGTTAAATTAAATATTTTAAATATTTAATTTAATGCCTTCTAAATCTATCTCTCTCATATAATTAAATATTGCTTATTTAATTATGCAAATTTCTAAATCTCATCTTCTCATATAATTAAGTTTATTTATTTAATTATGAAAATTCATTTAACTCATCCTTCAAAACAGAAACCTTCCTTAGATCTGAATGAAAAAAATGAAAAAGAAGGAAACCTTCTATCTCTCTCTCAACTTTCAAAAATCCTATACCGTTCATCTTACCAGATTGAATCTCAACCGTTGATCATTGCCAACTAAGCTTTTTGCCTTCAAAAATCTATAAATCAAACCTTTCACAAGCCATTTGGATCGGATCTTCTTCAGACATCCGTATGCTGTCAAAATAATTCCTCAATCTTTCATTCATTCTTATCATTCTCCATTTACATCATATCGTTATGCTGTAGAAGTGAACAACCAACATTCCTCCATCATCAACCTTCAAAATCTTGCATTCTTAGTATAGTATGCATTTATTTTTAAATCTCGTTCTTTAGCAGTCTTTTGTTGAGCTTGGTCTGTACCGGAGAGCTATCTCGAAAACAACAAAACCAGTTGAGGAGGATAAGACGCCAGAAAGTCTTTGCTACGTTGCATATTCTTTTCCTTTTGATTTAATGTCTTATTAACATGTGTTTGATTTTATTTAAAGTTTGATCAATATTTCATACACACAAGTCACCCATCGGATAGCGGCTCTATCAACTCGAGTCGGGACCAGGATCTCCATGGAGCTACCCTTCAAATAAATAATTGACTTGCATGAGGTGCAAGAGAATTTGCGCACCCTATCGATGCCATCTAAGGCTGATTGGCTGCCTCTGCAGACTGCGCTTTCGAAGCTCTAATCGTTGCCCAAAGGATAAGGCTCTAGTCTTCACACCAAAAATTTTGGGATCCCTTTCCGTAGGTGAAATACCCTTGATAGTCACCAAAAGTAGTGGATTAAAGATCCTATGAGCTCCCTTCGGGTTGATGTTATTGTTTTGCTTGGCCCCGGCCCGCGCCTCATGTGTTTGAATATCTTTGGGCCCTTTTTGAAGAGTTTCACCCGCTTGCTCCACATGTCTGCCGCGTGCTCCTTGGAAGGATTTCCTCCCTTGATTCTTTATCAAGACCCGCCATGTCTCCATGTGTCAACAACGTGGGCCTTTGAGAGCCCTCTCCCCTTTGCTTCTCTACCGATCTCCACCCATGTGCCACATAGCATCATTCTGCGGGCACCTTTTGGAAAACCCCACAATCAGCGGTTCAAGCAAAGACTGGTCCACATGTCTTTTCCACGGGGGATTTGATCGCAAGGAAGGAAAAAATGATTATGAAGCCCTATTGTTGTGCCACATATCCTAACCAACTATGTGGGTGGGCAACACAAGTCTTCATGGGAATTTTATTGCTTCCACATTGGGACCACATTCATCATTTGCAGAGGGGCGGATCTTGTTGGAAGGTGACTGCATTCTATGTTTTGGAATCTTTTTTGTTGCAACGGCCTCAAGGAATCATTGCTATGGACATCATTGCTCGTGCTTGGGAATATTTTCAGTTACTAGCTTTCCGACGATGGAGTGATCAACTATATATACTGCTTCAATTCTCTAAAAATGGGTTCAGAGAATACATAGAAAATTATTGAAAAGACACAAGGCCTTTGTATTGTTTTTTATTATTGTATTAAGATTCACAGACTGTGCCATTTTATTCAGCCTCTTTGTTTCTTAGTTAGTTGACAAAACATTATACTGTGTTGTTATTGTACTGAGTAGTTTATTTACAGAACTTTTATAATTTCAATACAAGTTTGTTGATTCAGATCATGTCACGAACTCTTCTTTTCAATGAATGTGTATGTAGTTATTTTATGTTATTTGATAGACTTCTTAGGGTTTTTCATCTATGCTCTCTATAATTTTTGGACATGCAAATTGTTGAACGGCCCTTAAATCCCATCTGAAAGGAAGATTTACCATGCCATGGTACTTAACTCTTGGCGGATCACCTTAGATTAAACTTTATTTTATATATTTGCTTCCTTTTCCCATTTCAAACCCCCAAAATACAGAAGAAGCTAACTTCTTTAAAAAACCTAGAGGTTACTCAGTTTAGTGCAATTGGTCCCCCATTAATTGAGTTTCCCATAAGGTTGTTTGCCTAGCATTTGTAGGCATCAACAAGTATATTATTAGTCACTAATTATTTGTGTTCCTATTATATTTTTGGAGTGCAATTATTCTTAGTGTGGATTTGTGGCATGTTGAATCTAGGTTTGAATATATTGTTGGTGTCATGAATAATATTCATCATTGTCTCTAGTTTTTCTTATTATTAGTGCACAGTTGGGTTTTCCTATTTTAAAATTGTGTTGCTTGGTGGATCCATGTCATTCATTATTTGAGATATTTAAGTTGTGTAGTTTAGTGGGTTATCTATACCCTCAAGTTGCATGGGAAATTGAAATGTGCTTTGTCTATACCCATAAATCTTCTCAGTATTGATGGTATCTCAGTAACAAGGTTTCCCATGGAGTTATAGATTATGGTTTGTTTTCTCTTTGGCCATCATCTAGTATTAGTATTATGTAGTAGTGAGAAAAATAGATGGAAGGTTAATCTATGGGTCACTTGTAGTTAACATATAAAGGTACTTTGGATCACCTGGTCACTTGTAGCTAACGTATAACTAACTTGTAAAAGTACTTTGGGTCACCTAATCACTTGTAGCTAAATTTTAAATGACTCATAGTGGTGATTTATATCATTTGGTTACTTGTAGTTGACTTGTAACTAACTTGTAGACATACTTCAAGGGGTCACTTAGTCACTTATAGCTAGCTTGTAGCTAACATTTAGAGGTATTTTATGTAACATGTAACTAACCTATAATGAAACTTTAGCAATGTGTAGAAGTTGACTATGGTGCATTAATAAGCTTCAAATCATAGCTTAGTGGGAGCTTTGTGTAATTTCATAATTAATAGTGGAAGATTATCTTTTGATATTAAATTTGGTGATCAATGTGTCATTGAATCTCTTGTGCATATTTTTTGGAGTTTTGGCATTGTCATGGTCATGCCTATATATCTATCACACAAGATTATTTTTTTTCTTTATAGATCATGGTTTCACTTTACCCTTTGGGAGCTCATAGTGTTGCATTTTATTTCTCTTATCATGTAAGATTCAGGGGTGATATTCAATTAGGAAATGTTTATCGTGATGTCATGGATACCTCTAGGTCACTTTTAGTGGCAAATTTAAAATTATATGATATTGTGCCATGGTTAACTCTTGATTACCAATTCAATTATTGGCATTATAAGTATTTTTGTGAGTGTATTTGTCCATTGTAGATAGATTATATTGTTCATTAAAAATAGTATGCTTTCAAATTTCTTGTAGTAAACTTATACTAGACCTACAATGGACATATAACCATCTTATAGTAGACTAGTAGTGGACTTGCAATAGACTTGTAACACCCTCAATACATTCATGGAAACAAATGTGGTAAGAGGAAATACCTCATTGCAATTACAATAGGAGAAAGGAAAGAGGGTGGTGAGTAGGTAAGTTATGCCCTAGCTCATGCCACCAATCATCTCCCTCATGACGCCATCCTCATCACAGTCATTTTTTATAAAAATTCCACTACTTTCAATAGATTTATTCTACCTGAATAGTTACAAGTAAATACACACATATTTGAGCCCATATATAACAAATGTAGGGTTGTAGTTCAATGATTTGGTATATTGGAATCAAATACAATTCATTGTAGTAGATGGAGATAACATTTTGTTATAGATAGATATTATTTTCTATGAGGAAGATGTAAATCATGACATCATGGTAATTTCTTGGATTTTGTGTAATCATGTTGAGGGAGCTTTAGCAATGATTTATTGTAGTATTCTAGTATTGATTATAGTGACCATTTTGTCCTATAAACTTCTGGAGATTGTAGTGATACAATTGGAGTTCAATTGGCATGATATAGTTTATTAGGTGCTCATAGATACTAAATAGACTTGGATGAAGCTAGATATTTGTAGGAATTTAGAAATTGAGTGTTGGAATGTGATTCTTTGATGATATTTTAGTAGAAAGATCAAGGAGCCTTCATTTAGAGCTAGATGTGAGTACATATATTTGATGAGGAGGATATTCTTGGATGGATAAATCACATTCCCCACTCCTAGTCTACTCAATGCAAAATCATCTAATAGGTATTACCCACTTGTTTACTTAGATATAGTCTATTTTACATGCTTTGTATTTTCATGGGAATGAATCTTGAGTTGAGAATGTTAAAAATAGAGCTTTAATTTTGAGGTTTACATGGCATGGTAGATTTTTCCTATCTTTGCATAAGCATGAGCTTTTTCTTAGGATAATTTTTGGGTATATAGGGGATGGTTTAAGAATATTCCCTAGTAATGAGAATGGTTGCTAGTTTGATATTTTTTTAGTTGAGAAGCTTGCATCCTTGCTAAGTTATTGATATATTCTTACATGTTTAGCCTATGGATTGAACACTTGGATATTTTGAAGGCTTTTCCATTTTGGGGTTTTAGAGGTGATCTTACTCGTCACAACTTGAGAACTTAGTATTGTTGGAAGGACATGGTATGTGGTATGTTTTGTATTATTTTATCTCCATGGTCTATTATTTCTTCCTAGAATTTTGATTTATATGAGAACATGGGGGAGCTAAGTAGATCAAGGGTGAAGAATGAGTGATTGTGTAGATCATTGTGTGTGTGTCATTTGATGATAGTTTTGATAACATGAGCTGAATATTCATGTGAGTGTTGTTGATGGACTTTTGGATGTTAAAGCCAACACTAGACTAGAAATTTTCTATGTAGTAGGATCCCTATGAGGTATGTATTTCCTTGGTGGATATGGTTTCATTATAATACACTATAGAGGCTTTAGAGGTATTTTTTGGGTTACATGTAACTAAACTATAAAGGTGTTTTAACTTATAACGATTATTTAGATTTGTTACAAGTCACTTTCATGTCATATGTAGGTGTGCTAGAGTAGACTCTATGTAGTACAATGGATATTTATGGACTTGTATCTACAAAGTGGATTGGAGAACGTCATAAGTAGAAGGTCTATCGATGTTGGGGTAGTTGGACGTGAGCAACTAGTTGTGGTAATTGTTCTAGCTAGAAGAGTATGTGTTGTGCATACATGATCCTATTTAGAGAAGAATGGACTTTTGGATTTGTGTTCAAATAATAATTTTATGCTAGTTATAGTAGTGCATCTATGTGATATTTGATGTGTCATCTTAGCTTAGGGTTCTTATCTTTTATTCTTGAGTGTGATGAGTGATGAGAAAATTGTGGTTAATATGATGGTCACTTTGTCGATGTTTCAAATGCTCCATTGAAGCCTATGAACAAATAGGAATCAGTTGGTGTAGTATGCTTATACCCTTAGCAAATAGTTCATAGTTTTGTTAGTGCTTCTCTTTTTCACTTACAAGGTTTATGAAACATAGGAGAATTTTTAGATTAGGTGTGCCATAAACCTTGCAAGTCCTAATATTTGGAGTTAATTATTTAGTAATATTTATTTATTATTTTTCTCCCATGATAAATGGGGCATCCCTCTTATAACTTGGTCATTATGCCATGTGTATTCCCTAATATGATTTATGTATTAAAATATCTAAGATAATTATGTCATGTAAGATTTATAAGAGTATCTATGACATTGTGAGTGAAAAATAAATTATATGATGCATGCAAGAGCATGAAAGAGGGAAGTTACATAGTGAACTTAAAATATTGACCATATTATGATAATTTATGATGTATGTCATAAAACACTTGGGAAAGATGGAAAGTGAAAAGAGGGGGCATCCAACTTTGGTGATAGGTTTATGACATGTAAGAGAGTATTATATTATTTATTTAATGACCCATCATGTACCTTTGGATTGAAATTTGAGTCATGGAGTTGGGAGCCATATCTTCTATGTATTGATTCATGGTTTTCCAAAACCATTAGTGATTTCCTAGTTGTTTATTGCTTATTTGTTGGATTCTTGGGTTGAGTTTGTTATGAGTTTTTTTATAATTTATGGGTTATGCTACTAGATTTTATCCAAAGGACTAACATGTTGATTGAAACGAAGTAAAATGTGGGAGATGGATAGGAGACCTAAAAATTGGATGTGAGATGAGGGACCTATGCCAAAATAAAAAGGGGGTGTCCACCTAATCAAAAATCCACCTTTTCCATGTTCATTAGGTAGAGGGATAGTGCCACAAATGATTAGAATTGACTTACAACCCTTAAGGTGAGTCAACCCTAGGTTTGGACACTATGCTACCCTAGGTGTGGGCTTCAGGCTCTATTGAAGGACATATTCACCTAGGGGAAAATGGGTCTCTATATAGGGGTCTAAAAATTCTTTTTGCAGTCCTCGAATTCTAGATCTAAGCTTCTTATTTTAACAGGTTTGACTGTCTGGAAATAAAACCTATAGGTGAGTTTTCATGTCTTAACAACTTGGGTGACAACTTTGACAACTTTGCAAAATTGTACTTTTGATCTAGTTTCAATCCTTATTCACCTGCAAATTTGCACATACAAAGAGGAGAAAAATATTTATTTTTGGTGGAGAAGGGTTTTCCTTGGTCAAACCCTAGTTTGGTAATCAAACCTTGATAATGAAATAATGATAAATAGAAGGAGATGATGAATGAACAAAGCTTGTTACACCTCATCAAACCCTTTAATGGCTTCCCTTAGAGGACTGAAGTCAAACACATCTCTCGAAGGATTGGATCTTACATGAAATGACTTGATTGCTTAATAGATCTTGATGGTTGAATGCTTGCTTGAAACTTGAAACTTGAAACCTACATCACAATGTTAGCTCCAAAACATGCATGAACACACATAAATCTTGACATCATGATATGATCTTGAATACTACAATAAATGATTGATAAATTTTCTCTCCAATGCTCTTGTAATGCTTGCATAAAGTGTGTTAGATTTGAATTGATAAAAAGACCTTGTATTTATAGGTGTTTCCTTAATTACTTGACAATTAAACACCATAAGCCGATGTTTGTAATTTGAATTTAGATCATTAAAATGCCACCAAAAACATATTAAAAAATGGGATCCAAGACTTAAGGGGAACCCATTCACCCTTGGACAAACAGGTCCTTGGCCCTAAACCTAGGACACACATTTTCCAAGATGTGTAATTGTGTAGGAATTGATTAAATATGGTTTCCCCTTTCAGAAAATAAAATTAATTAGGCTTGTGAATGCATAATTGGGCCAATTAAGGGCTTCATTAAGTCCAGTTAATTAAGGGGATGCAAACATAGTGTGAAAATGTAAAGGTGTACATTTTTCAACACTACATTGATCTTTTTGGAAGGCTATAATATTCATATTGTATTGCAACAAATATGTTACTAGAAACACATTTGTTATATGGTTTGGAGGATGAGTTTTTTACCCAAAAGATTTTTCCCCATGTATATCTTGTGTCACCTCTTTGTGTCCAGATATTTTCTTCCTTGTATCTTATTTTATTTTCTTCCCTGTCTCTTATTTTAGTTTATTTCTAAGTGTTGATTTACATATCATTATGCTACTAAAAATATTGTAGATCAAAATCTTGGTTAATATAGGAAATCTATGTCTCATGTTTTTTCTTTATAGGAATTGTTTATTTTCACTTGTATCCATATTTGTTTGCAAATATTTTTGTACTATGGGTACATGCATGGTATTTTCCTCACATACATTAGTTATTTAATCTAGGTCAATGTTCTTATCCCTTCTCCTTCTCACCCTACTGTTGGGTGAATACTTTGTAATCCCTTTACATATTATGAAATAGTGATTTCAGCCACAACTATGATGAGATAAATCTCTCCTCTCAGAAAGGGGAGGCTCCCTTCTTATTGCTCACTAGAATTAACTAGAAACTAAACTAAGATATATAAACATCATAATTATCCATGGGGGTGTCTCCATTAGCATATCCTCTTGTTTCAGGATAAGAGAAACAAATAACAATGATATTCTCCAATATAACTAGTTAGAACAATAATAACATATACTTGCTAGTATAATTGATGCGATGAAATAAAAGGATAGTCCATGACCTCTAGTGACTATTTCCAAAAGGAGAAATCCTTTGTCGATACAATCAAAGGATATAATAGCAACAAAGCAAGTAAGTGTTACTCGTCCTCCTGTATCTTCTTCAATGCCCAAGGCCAATACTTTGATTCTAAAGACCAATATTCCAATTGCTAAACCTACTAGTGAAATTACCCCATCCTCTTTGATGAGTTATTTTTAGGCTTTTGAAATAATTGACCATGCTAAGAAAACCAAGATTCAAATGTCTAAATTTGAATATCTAAAAGACAATCCTAATCAGTTTGATAGACTTGTCAAGTTTGTTAAGGATAAGGGAACCCATCCAAGTTGAGAATATTATCATGTCATACTAGTTGCTTCCAAGCCTACACCTCCTCAAAGCAACTTTGTATACACTCCATCATTTGTCCCCAAGAGGATAGACCTGTTTTTCATCTCATTATTAGTAAATGGTTATAAGCTGAGTAACTACGTAATTGATTTTGGAGCCTATAACAGTGTTATGCCTGCTAAAGTAGCTATTGCTTTGGGATTGAATCTTACAAAAAAAATTGGTCATTGCTTTTCGATGGAGAATAAACAAGTGCCTTTGTTTAGGAAAATCAAGGATGCACAGTTTGCCTTTGCTGCACCCAAAGAAGAAGATTAAGATGACAGTCTTGGTGGTAGATGTTCTTGTGTCATATGGTATTTTGCTAGGCCACAACTTCTGCAAGGATATAGGAAGTGAGCTAAATATGGATTGGTCAGAAGCAAGAATACCTATCAAGGGTGTGATGCAAAAACTATTTCTGAAATGGGAAGACAATTTTTCTATAACAAAATCAGAGGACCTGAAGGCTCATATTCTCTTTGAGTCTCCTAGGATGAGCTTTTACTTTTTTCAAACTGATGAAGTATCTAAATCTCTAGGTAAATATTCAAGCAAAGATCAGGAAACTGATGGCTCATCTTCCTCAAATTTAGAGTCTTCTTTAGATGTTGAAACTTCTTCAGATGAAGAAGTCATAGATTTTGAAACTATCAATTTAGTGGATCCAAATGATGTTTGGAATATTGAATTTGATGGCAATTGTTCGTGCACGAGATTGGGAGTAGGAATTGTTCTCATACCTCCTGAAGGAAATATCCTCCCTTTCTTTTTCAAAATGTAGTTTGATAATACTAATAACACTGTTGAATATCAAGCATTATTGTTAGGGATTGAGGTTACATGTAAGAAAGGAATAAAAAAAATTATACTCAAGGTGATGTTGAGTTAATGATTTTTCAAAAGAGGAATTGGTATCACACTAAAAATGAAAGGTTGTGGCATTACTACCATCGTGTATGGGACCCTGGCATAAGAAATTGTTTGATGCATCATGGGACAAAATGAGAGGACCTATCACAAGTTCACCAACATGTGGTGAAAACAATTTCTTTCTTGTGTATCAAGACAACACTATGTTTTCACTTCCACATAGAGGACAACATCTGAAGCACTTCACTCAATTAGGTGACAGATGATTTTTGTAAAATTTTGTATAGTCCTTGTGTCTTTTTATTTTTTAGTTTGTTTGAGTCCTTTTGTTTTTGTCACCTAACTCTATGACCAATGGATGGATGAAGGCACTTAGAGACTGGAATTCTTCCCCCTTTGATCGTTTCAAAGAATGACCAAAGGAAGCTCTCTAGCTAGAGCCAGCTATTATCCTCAAATTCAGTTTTGCTTGATTCATGGGATAACCCCTACAAAACTTGTTTATTTCATAACCCATGCACTCTAAGCACGTAAAACAAGGAAAATCTCAATTTTCCCTCGTGCATGGTCCTAAGTCTCGGAATGTCTTTCAAGTGTTAACCTCCATTAGTTTGTCAAAATTCATCCATTTTCTCAAGTTGTGAAAATCAATTACCAGGAGTTAGAACTTTTTTTATACTTGCAAGGTCAGGGTTTTTCCCTAACCCTGCATGTCAGGGTTGCAAAATGAAGTTATTTGTATGGTCGGGGTTTTTCCTCGACCCTGCAAGTTACTTAAGTTTCATTTGCATCGATGTCAAAAATGTCTGCTCCTAAAACTAGACTTCTCACATGAGTTGCATTTATTGTTGCTTTTATGTCTTTTCAAAATGATTTTTAATCAATTTTGTTTTGTTCT
Organism: Sequoia sempervirens; assembly: GCA_007258455.2. NCBI lineage: Eukaryota > Viridiplantae > Streptophyta > Pinopsida > Cupressales > Cupressaceae > Sequoia > Sequoia sempervirens. The sequence continues at coordinate 6,064 of VDFB02161128.1, read as the reverse complement.
TCTCCTCATTTTATCCCCCTTTCTCCAAGTTTATGCTTAGGTTTTGCATTCTAATGGAATTTTGTTGTATTTAAATGGATTTTTTTAATTTTAAATTTATTATTTTTGTGTATTTGTCGATTTACCATATGTCCTACATGTTTTGCTACAAAACCTAGTTTGTTTACTTTTATTACGATTTGTTTTTCCTTGTATTCGGCTCTCATGCATTTTTTACATTTATTCGAGTTCATTCAAATTTACATGCAAATTCATGTCCCTGTGTAACATGAGTATAGTACCCCTACGCTACATAGGGAATTCCTTTGTGGTTTGTCTTGACTTAATCATCGTTGTGGTTGTGATATTTTTCATCGACTAAACGTGAATGAGGTTATTTACCTCTGCTATATACCAATACTATTTGTTTTCATTGATCGTGTTTGCAAAAATCAAACAAACATTTGTTGTTTGATCGATGGTTTCCACTGATCAAACACCAACAAGTTAATTCTTGTCATTTGCACTATCGGTAATTTCTACTAATGGCGCATGCAAAAACTAAAGCTCTAAATTGAAAACGTGGTGAAACGCTGTGCATAAACAACTCAAACAATGAACTTCCCAAGGTTGATTTGTATGGTCAAGGATTTTCCCTGACCCTACATAAAATGTTTAACCCCTCACTTGCAAATTCAGGGGTTTTCTCAATTTTTCAAAAACATTATAAAGTCCCTGCATTTGCACAATTAGGATTTTTTTTCTGATCGTGCAAATGAACACCATTGTACAATCTTGTCAAGTCAAGTTTTTTCCCCACTAGTGCAAGTTGTTTCGATGTAGCATGTAAAGTCGGTGAAAAAGTATGACTTAACAACAAATCAAGTTCTACCCTCTTTAACTTGTATAATTGGTATTTTTTTCCAAATTTATGACAAGTAAAGCAAACCTCTAATTTGCAAAATCGGTAATTTTTGCCAACTTTGCAACAAATCAAAGTTATTTGCACTTGCAATGTTGTTAAGTTTAATGACTTTGCAATTTTTTGTAAAACATCCACATTCACTTGCAGTTTCGCCATTTTGTAATGCTACTATAAATTTTACTCCATTCCACTTGCAACATCACTAAAATTTAGCACATATACACATATTTGCAGAATTTTCTTAACACTAGAAAATTTTACCTTTTTTCCAAGATGATCCAATGCGCTCTTTTTTTCACACCCATCGCGCTCAAACCCTACTTTACATGCAGTTGCTCCATTTTTCACAACCATCACATCCAAACTTTCCAAGCCCATGTAATGGCTCAAATTTACATCCAACATATAGTATCTCAAAAAATTTGAGCCATTACATCTGAAATGTAATACCCCATGCAAGAGCTTAGTTTTTCCCCACCTTTGCATTTGAATTGACAAAGCATATGCAAACGCTCAAAATTTTCCCTCCAGTGCATAAAACCCATTTTTCTCTAACACTGGAAAATATAAAAAATTTGCAGCTACTCTTACATGTCATTTTGATGTTTTGTGTTTGGATTCCTAAGTAGTTTTGATCAAATTATTGCATGTCACTAAGCAAGAAAGCTTTGAAATACAACCATAAAGTTCTTCACAATGCTTCAATTATTCAAGAGTATACATCAATGGTTCTAAAGGAATTTGAAGATGAAGCTTTCTCAATAGATTCAATAAACAAAATGAGTATTTTTAGTTTACTCAGGATAATTTGAAAATTGTTCCTGAAAGGCACTGGAAAGGTTCAACACCACCAAATGAGTCAATCTAAAGAATCCTCGCCATCTCCAAGTACACTCCAATGCTAGATAGTGATGAAGTGCACATCATCATGAAGATTTCATGGGGAAGGATGTTGAAGAAGGCTAAATCTTCCTTGTATTATTTTTTAGTATTCTCAAGCTTTTTATAGTTAGTTGAAGACAATTTACATTTCATTTGTCAAATTGTAAATACATGTAACAACAGGGAAGTCCTCCAATAATTTTGGACTCCAATGTTGAATAAGTCAAAATAGTTAAACTTTTCCTAGATTAGCTCTTAGCTCTCATCTATAAATAGGAGAGGGCTCATCTGTAATTTTTACCTTTAATCTATTGCAATGAAGTGTTTCCCAAATTGAGAATCAACTTTGAGAATTTGAGTTCAAATTGCAAGATCAATTCCAATTAATAAAGAAGGTGGATTTTGATATCAACCTTTGTGTTGAATCAAATTTGTATCATTAAAGATGTTCTTATGTCATTCTTATTGATTTATTTTGTGTTGATTGGATAAGCAGTGTTTCTTTATTATGGTTGAAGGACCTTCAAGATAAGTCATATAAACTTTGTGTTATATTGTTTACTTGAAGTTGTGTGTGTGTTGAAAGCATTTCTTGGTGGAGGATTATAAAGACTTTGATCTTGTAGTTATTCACTTCGTGTATATGAATCATGTTGGGAACTTGTAGAATTTGTGCTGCAATTTTCAATTACATTCTTTTGGATCATTGGTATTATTAGTTGACAGACTTTTGTGCTACAACTGGTGATACAGTTACTCTTGGAATCTTTCTGGAGGATAATTTTAAGACTTTGTGCTTGGGATTATTCACTCTGTGCATGAATATTTTTGTGAAGTGAGTTGAAAGACTTTGTACTCCAAATTATGTCATTGGTTACTATCAAACTCTCACTAAAGACAATGAAAATACTTTGTGCTTTCGTATGTTTTTTGGTTACTTTTATTCACTAGTACTAGCAAGGATCAATTATTATTGCTCTAACTAGTTGTATTTGAGAATATGATTGTTATTTGTTTCTCTTATCTTGAAACAAGAGGATATGCTAATGGAGACATCCCCATGGATAATTATAATGTATATATCTTAGTTTAGTTTCTAGTTAATTATAGTGAGCAATAAGAAGGGAGCCTCCCCTTTCTGAAGAGGAGATATTTATCTTATCATAGTTGTGGTTGAAATCACTATTTCGTAATTTGTAAAGGGATTACAAAATATTCACCCAACACCTACCAACCTAGAAAATTCCTCTTCCATTACCAATTTCACTAGTACCTTTTCCTCCTCATGTGTTCAATTCATCTCCTCCTACCCAACCTTCCTAGTCTCAATTATCTATGGTAATACATAATATCACTTCCCATATAATGTTCTTCTCCTCTAATATACAGTTTTTCATTCAACCTTTCAATTCCCCCAAAAATCACTTAGTCAGCATTCATTTCTATGACCCATTCCTAATCTATACTATTGTAACCTACTCCTCCCAACCAATTTCCCATTATATTCTTGTTCTATCCTCTAATCCCCTTCCTTTTATATATTACCATAATTAGGCCACATTTTCTCAATATCCTTTCAATACCACTTATGCATATTTCCTACCTCCACTCTCCATACCCATCCCATGATTTCCTAAACCTAAGTTATTATTTCTTCTATCTTAATTAATGTATTTTCTCTAATAGATGTATAACTCCTTTTCCACCTCCCCCTTCCTCTAATTCTCTCCTCATTCATCTTCCCAACCTGAGGTTATAATGAGTCGTCAACATAACTCTATTTCCATGGATATTATTTCTCATCCATTCCCCCCATGTTTGTATTCCCCAAAATTTGATATGTAAAATGTAAAAAGGGATCATATAATGCATCTATGGTAATATAATGTCATGTGCATTGATTTAATTTACAATGACCTCATCCTTGCAAAAAGTTCACTCACACTTTAAAGGAATATGTTTTAGAGTGGTTCTAATCCCTTCCCCATAGCTTCATTTAAACATTTAGTGAGCTCAACTTTATGTAGCAATTTTTAAGTTAACATTGACTTGAAGGTAAACTTCATATATCTAGTGAAACGAAAGAAATGCCTTGCCAAGTGAATGAATCAATTTTGTATTCACTTCTAATTCATCTAATCCAAGATGCCCTATCATCTCCCTAATGATGAGATTCATTAAATCTTCATGGAGAACCTACTAGTGCCTATATAAGACAAAAATTTAATCCACTACTATATTTATTTTTAAAATTATATTCCAATTTATAGGATTATAGAAAATTCAAACTCTTATCTTATCATCCTATCTCTTCTTTTACCGAAACTTTTTCTCTGCCTTCTTCTTCTTCTTCTTCTTCTTATCCTTCAAAATTCTTCAAAAATACATTAAATGAAAATAACTTCAATTTATTCAAACCTCAACCTAAACTATATGTGAGCCACATTATGTTATGTCATATTCTTCTCCTTTGGTAATATTCTTTCAAACCATAGAATACTTAACATTTCACTAGATTATAAAACTCTCTTCAATATATCCTTCAAAAAATATTTACTACAAACCTTCTTTTTTTTCCCCCATATACCCCTTGGATACCTCTTGCTATTTATGGGGGTATGAATCCAAGGACTTCTACTGGTACCACCATGTCCCTATATATGACACTAAAAAGTGTATGTTCCTACAACACTAGGCACATGATTTAAGTGATAACAACATTATACATGTTCAAGACCATAATGAAAATGGTATAAAAATTGTGCTTCCTCCAAATAAAATATCTTAATTTTTACCAACCCTTTACCTTGACATAATAAAGATAATCATGAAAAAATTATGGCAAATTCATTTTCTACTTGTCTTCTTAATTCTAATTCTTTTAAGAATTCTTCTCCCTCTCCTCCACCTCTACTTTCAATCATATAAATTATTTGTTTATATGGTTGGTCATATTGACATGAGTATTTCTTCTTCTTCCTTTCATCCTCCTATCATTATCCTTTCTCTTGTTAATATCCCTATGAATGGATACTATGGATTTATTTGCATTGAATACTCAATTATTCTCAATAACAATCATGTTATTCTGGTGCACCAATTTTTTTCTTTCAATGTACTAAATAAGAGCACACATACAATATCCATTACCATCAAGACTTATATAGATCTTCTAGTATATCATTAAAGTGTTAAAATGGTACTTTTGTTGAAATATAAGGGTTTTGTTCTTCCTATCAAGGTTGGTCCAAAGGAACTTGCTATTCTTTTCTATAGTATACCTATGTTGGAAAAATTTAGAATTATTTTAGGTAATCCTTTGGTTGACCAAGACCAACTTATACCTTCAATTATCCACTAATGTCTCAAATTCATATTTTATAATAAGGTGATCATTAGGTAACATCACAAATACTATCCCCTATCATAATAGGAAAAAAAATATTTAATATTTTATCACTAGGCCTATGGGCCCACCTTTTATGAAATAATAAATTATTTGATCTATATGAGTGTTTTTTATTATGGGAAAAATAGGTTTTAAAGGGACCCGAAACCCTTTACAAGTAGGTTTTAAAAGGACTTAAAACCCCATCAGTAGAATTCTGCAAATAAATAACACATAGACAAACAATAGACAAACATTAGCAGCCACCATAAGGATTCACTAGACAACCCATGTCAGGAAAATGGGTTTTAAGGGGAACTGAGGACAACTAGGTTTTCAAAATCTCAAACCCAAGAAATTAAATAAAACACTCCAAGAAGGTCGTGAAAACCGTTACAAAACCATCCGCCCATAATAACAACAGAGCCAAGAGAGAGCAGGAGCTCCTTTGTATCAATGCTAAACCCAGAGATACTGCAAATTAAAGAAAGAAGTTATGAATCTCCTAAATACTTCATTCCAACAAATAATCAATCTCTACCTCTGGGGAAGCTCCTCAGTGGAGAGGATGAGGAAATACCTTTTTCCACCAAACCCAAAACTCAGAATAGCCCCAACCCAACTCCACAAAGGCTCACCTGAACAACAACCCAGGAACCAAAGGGAGCTTCCCACCAATCCACACACCATAACTCAATTTTAAAAGGAGAGGGTATCTGTACCCTCAATAGATCACCTCTATAGAAGAAATAGGTTGTAGGACTAAGGAGGAAACTAACACTCCAACAACAAAAAGTGAACGTACCATCCCTTGGAAAACCCTACATTAGGAATTTTAAGAGGAACAAGAAGAGAATCCTTGACAACATCCAAAAGGCCAACTTAAACAT
>VDFB02161127.1:0-23506 GCA_007258455.2 Sequoia sempervirens | reverse complement strand
GATAACACAATGTTACTCCATCGGTGTAGTGGTGGTCGATGCTAAGGAAGATAACTTGATGGGCTCCTCCTTCCTTGTGTTTCCTTTTCCTCCTTGGTTGAGATGACTCCTCTCCTTTGGTGGTAGCATCCAACGGTGTCTAGTAGAATGCCATGGGAAGACCTGGGTCTATATGTGTTACCAGTTGGAACTTTCCCCATTTATCAACGGGGACCTGTGTATGGAATTTCTACACCATGTACACCATCCTGGGAGCTTCCCTCTCCATCGTACTGTAATTCTTCTCCACCTTCAACAACAACCGACTAGCAAAGAACATTGGGTGATCCAACCCTTGTACGCCCACTTGTGTCAGTGTCACTCCAATTGCATAGTTTGAAGCATCGATGTGCACATGGAATTCCTTGTTCCAATTTGGGTATGCCAAGATCGATGAACTAATTAGCCGTACTTTGAGTTTCTTGAAGGCTTCTTCTTGTGCTTTTGTCCATCAAACGGTTGCCCTTTCTTGGTGAGTATGTCCAATGGATACAAAATATGATATTTTTTTTCAATGAACCTTCTATAGTACTCGACATGACCGAGGAATGATTTTACCCTTGTGATGTGGGGTGGTTCCATCTGTACGATCACTCAGATCTTATCTAAGTCGGTCTTCAATCTAGCCTTACAAACTATGTGCCCGAGCAATTTTCCTTGAGGCACCATGAACTGACAGTTCTTTAGGTTTAGTGCCAATCGTGCTGCCCTACACCTCTCCATGCATTCTTGGAGAGCCTTCAGGTGTGTTTGTTCGTCATTGTAGATCGACCAATCGTCCAAGAATGCCTTAAAGTTCCCTACCGACATCTTATCGAATGTGTAGGATTATCCTTTGGAAGGTCGCCAGAGCGTTGCACAAATTGAATGGCATCCAATTGTACACATACACTTTGTCTCAACTATGAACGCTGTCTTTAGTTTGTCTACTTCGTCTATACTTATCTGGTAGTAGCTCAAAAACCCATCCATAAATGAGTAGATTTCATGGCCTATCACTTCTTCTAGTATTGAGTCGATGAATGGGATCAAGAAGGGATCCTTTATGGTCACAACATTGAGGCTTCGAAAGTCCACACATATTCGAATCTATTCAGATTCTTTCTTTAATGATATCACAATCGGTGATAGCCAGTCACTGACTTCAAGTTTGAAGATGATCCCTACTTCTACCATCTTTTCAATCTCTTCTTGCACCTTTTCCGCATAGTTTTTATTCATTCGATATGGTCTCTTCCGTATGGGCTGTGCTCTAAGTACCAAGGGAATTCTGTGTATGCATAGTTCGGGAGGCATGCCCTTCAAATCTTTGTACATCCATGCAAAGGCATCTTAATATTTTGTAAAAATTTTAAATGCCGTTGCCTTTAATACTGGACTCCAGTTGTCTCTAACCAAAATCATCCGAGGATTATCTTCTTCTCCCAGATTTACCTTCTTTATGTTCAGTTCTTTGTACTTGATCATCTTGTCCTTTTCAAAGTTATTTGCTGGTGTGTCATCTACCCTTGCCACTCCTTTGTATTCTCCATATTCTAGAGGAAATGTTTGGCTAGTCGATTCTCCATCTTCTTTCCCTTCAATTTCTTTAATTTGCAACATATTGCAATCTCACTGAAATACTTCATAATCCTCCATCTGCCAGTGGAGGAATCCATTGAGTGAACTTGTCTCGTCCTCCGAGCATTCTTGGAGTCTAGGATGCCTTCATCATTTAGTTCTATAGTTCCACTTTCTTCATCCATTCCTAATCTTCCTTCAGACTCTGAGTCCAACAATGCTAATTCATCATCGTTGATTTCTTGGTTCCTCAAGTCTTACATATTTGCTTTCGTTGCTCTCTATAGACAGTGTGTTTTTTTTCCAGTTGTGGTCTACTTTGGCTGCAACCAATCACCCTCGTTCAAGCAATGCATTGTATGCCATTTTTTGTAGTGGAATGACTACAAAGTTCAGCAAGAATGGTTGTGTCTCGATCGTCACCTTTTGTGCCATCAATGCTCCCAGCAACTTGATGCCATGCTGGTGGGCACCCACCAATTGGAATGTCGGTGGCCAAAGCGTAGGTTTCCCGAGATTCTTCCATGTGTCTTTGGGTAGTACGTTGGCTCTCGATCCTCCATCGACGATCATGTTTGTTAGATTCTTCCCTCTGATCTCCATTTCCATGATTTTCTGTCTCTTCTCGATGTTTATTGTCAACAACATTGGGTCAATGACTTGTTCACCCTCAGGTGGCAATTTTTCTACCATCTCCTTCAGCTTTCTTGTTGTTGGTGTTGTTCATCATCGACTTTGTTCGTGATCACCATTCCTAATTGTGGCATAGTTTGGAGAAGGTCGGTCACTTTGATGGGTACGGTGGTCTGCAGTACATGCCGTACAACATTCTTTTCTGACTCCGACTGCCACGAGGTACTTGGAGTCTCCTGAGAGGTTCTTTGTTCCTTTGCCATTGCCTGTTCCACCTCTACTTTGGCTTCTTTCATTTGTTTCTTTTTCTGCACGAGGGTCGAGGTAGATGACTTTCTTTGTTTGTTCTCTCGTGATCACCAATACCTCTTTGTTCCGATCTTCCACGTCTATCATATTGATACCTTTCTGCTTGGGATAGTCAGTGTCTTCATGGTCACCTGGTCCACACCATTTGCATAGTTTGCCTCTCATACTTTGATTATTTTGGCATTCCCTATCGAAGTGACCCCATTCGTTGCACTTCTGACACTGTATCATAGGTCTACTTTTACTGTTGTATTGTATTTTGCTTCTCGGTCCATTGTTGTTGCCTCTTTTGTTGTTGCAGTATCCACCAAGGGATGCTTTGATATTGCTCTAAGGCTTCGGTGGTGTGTTCGGAGGGGTTGATTGTTCCCCTTGTGTGAATAGCACTTGTGTGCTTCTTGTTTTCAGATTGTATGGGCATTCCTTGATGGAATGTCCCATCACTTGGCAGATATCGTAGAATAAATTTTTCGGGCAATTTTCCTTTGTGTGACCTTCTCCCTTACAGTTAGTACACCACAACTCTTTGTTTTCTCTTACATTCTCCTTCTCAGCCTTCAACTCTTTCATCAATCTCATCATATCTTTTCTCAATGCTTGGACGGTCTTTGATTTACCATAGTTGCTGTCGGTTGTACTCTCATCATTGTCCGTCTTCCTCTTTACTCAGGAAGATGTCTTGTGTTCGCTCTTTATGCCCATTTCCCAATTGTAGGCATTGGCGTATGATGATGGAGGTACGACCTTCATCTTTTTTCCTTAGCGAAGGGACCAACCCTTCAATAAACCAACACTTCTTCAATCTATTTTCTGGTTGAGTTTCCAATTTTACCAACAACTCCTTGAACCTATGATTGTAAGCTCGCACATTCTTATGTTTTTTTTGTTTAGTATTGTATATTTCAGCTACTATCTCGTTATCATCTCTCAAAAGTTTGGATTCTTCTTGGAATGCTCTCCTTAGTGCTCCCCATGTGGCTTTTTGTGCTACTTCTAGTTTTGTGTACCAGTCTATGGCTATTCCTTTGGGTGTCACTAGAAATGCTCTCAACCAGTAGTCTATGTCTTCCTGCCCATTCGCTATCCATATCGTTTCACAGGTTTTGTAGTGCCTAACGGGATCCTCAGACCTGTTCCTCATGAATTTTGGTAGTTTCTACCTCTCGACGCTCGGATTGGTTGGCGGAGTTACCATCTTCCTACCCTGATGTCTCCCTATGCGTTGGACCTTATTGGATTGGCTCTTTGAGATGTTCGCCTTGTAATGTCTCCTCATCGGATCCTGTTCGCATTACCATCAATCTATTCCAAGTCCCCGTAGGCTCACCGAGGTAAAATTAGGGTTTCCATGTTCGGTGGTCCTTTGGCATTTCGAGGAGTTTACTATTTTTAGTAAATTCTATTTTTGGCAGTATGAAGATTGTCAGCTTTCAGGACTTCATTTCCAGTTGGAGCAATTATTTGAATTCAAGTTCTGGCTTCTAAAAGTTTTATTTTGGTGAATTTCATAAATAAAGGCATTAATGTTATAAATTGCAGTTGACCCCTTGGCCTAGGAGAATAACTTCAAGATGTTTTAAAAGGTGGTCTTGAAGGGGGACGCCTTCATAGGTGTTTATTATTATTAATTAATAATGTCATTATGCCTTGGGAAAAAGTGACGCCTCTTTTAAGGAGTGATATTTTTAAATAAAGTGAAGTTTATATTTTTGCAAGAGGGACGCCATCTTGAAGAATTATTTGATTTTTGGAAATTGAAAAGACTCTTGTGTCTTTTGGCGTGCCTTCTCAGGAATTTGAAGAGTTTGTTTGAACTTCTATAAAATGAAGGCTTTGCTCCAGCTTTGGTATCCATTATGCTTATCATACTATCATGTTGTCGAAATGACAAGTGATATTTTGCTTTTGGGGATGCTACCTCCTAGCCATTAACCAATTTCGTGTTTGAAATACAACACCTAGTTGGTCTTTTGCTGCTTCTCATCCAAACTAGCAGATTGAGCTCGAATATTGAAGAATTTGTAGTTTTTGTCAATTTTGAAGTTGTTGATGCACCTACAGCTGAAAGTGAATTTTGCTAGCAGCTCTTTGAATAAATTTATTCCGGTTCTGGGTATCTTTGCTATGCATTTGTAGACCAATGGCGACCCTTCTTGCAAAGTGGCAGATTTTATTTTGAAGTTCCTGATTTTTAAGAAGCAAATCGCCCCTCATGAAGGTCGTACCATTCTTGGTGCATTGGAAGTCGTGCAAGAATTAAACTCTGAGTTTTTGTTGTTTCTTCATCTGATCTTGGGCGCCTATCCTCCAGTAGCACATTGGTTTTCATTTCACGTAAATCGGAGGTAATTTGATGAAGTTATGAGCATTTTATGGTGTTTACAGTTTGCTGATCAGAATTTCAGAACTCTGATTTTATATCAAATTCATGAGTTTTCAGTTTTGGTCTTTATTTTATCATTAGGAGAGTTAAAGAACATTGCTAGTATTCATTCTTCTCTTCTTAGCTTTGTTCTCTATCATTGTAATTTGTAATTTGCATATTTGTGATTGTAAGGTTGAGATTTAGTAGTACTAATCCAACCATTTTAAGTCTCTGCAATTACTTGATATATTCTCACATTAAGTACCCCTGGATGGTTTACCGCCAGTGTGGATAATTGAATTTGTATCTCTCTTGTACCCACTCTTAAGTGGTGAATCCCCACTTTTTAAGTGGATGCCCGCCGCAGCGGATGAATTAGTTAGTATGAATTCTTATGGCTGGTTATCCGCCTAATTGTTTCAATTTCAATTAATAACTCCGTCATATGTTAGCAGCTCGCCCTCACTGGGATCTTGTGTGCACATTCTTGACGTCGAGTTTGTTTCAGTTTCAGTTGCATTTCATTTTGTATCAAGTTGAAGCATAGGGATCCTCTGACCATATGCCTGCCCCTCTTCCTTAAGTGGTTTTAGGGCGCATTCTTGGTTAGAGTTGCTTTGATAGTCTTTTGGAGTTTCGAGCTAACGCTAATCAAGTTGGCTAGTGCTGGTTTATGTTGTGAATTTCATCAAAAAAAATTGGTTAGCATATTTCATGCCTCTCTTCTTGCACTCATGACTACTGCATTTGAAGTCCTCCACACATCCACTCTTAGCATCCTTTGCACACCGGGTATCTTGGGGATTGTTCCTGTACTCCCTTCGTCCAGGGGTCTTTTGTTCGGATCCTCCAATTCTTGATTCTTCTTCCAATATGGGCAATTCTTAGAAACGGCATATACTATTTTCAAGTTCCTTAGTTAATCCATTTTCAGCATCTTTATATTCTTCTTCATCTGCTACGAATGGTTGCTCGAAAGTAACTTGGTTTGTTTCTTCAACAAGGTTTTGATTTATTTCAGCAAGGTCTTGGTTTATTTCGGCAAGGTCCTAATTTTTTTCTTCGACGATTTGTTTTAGTCTTCTTCGTCGGTCTTCTTGTTCTCTTAGTCTTAGTGATCTTGGTACCTATTCTTCAGATGATTCTAGGTTACTTGGAACTCGGCTCTTGTCCTTGTTTGGACGTATGAGCATTAATTTCCGGGAGTACACCTACAATAGGTGTTGCATTCTTCCTCCCATTTATTTCTCTCTTTGTACTATTGTAGTATTTGTTGTCATCTTTGCTCTCAATCTTTGTCAACCCAAAGATCTTGTAGTATGATGAAGTGATGTGCAAGCAATCTTAACAATCTATTTAGGAGGTGGTCGACCTCTGGGTTGACACTCAAGTTGTCCTAGATGACTTCTTGAGGGATCTCTCGCCTAAGAGCCTCCCTTTGTATGCAATCCCTCAACGAGATATCCCACAGATTCACGGGATCCTCCATCAACTCATCTTCTCTATCTTTGTTAGCTTGCACCAGCTCTTCGGATGGCTGACCCATTACAACGCCATTATCTCGTCTATGTGATGTGTATGAGGGTTCAATTCGGCTACGACACCAAATATTTACTTGCTGAGAAAATACTCATCGCAAAAAGACAAAATCACCACCTTGTAGAGGTTATGAATCACAACCAGCAACAAATCACTGCATGCTTTGTTGCTAGCATCATGTGTACTCCCTATATGCTGGGAAATTCAAGCAGACCTTGTCACATCCCCCCCCCATGGAACATGACTGCACTCTACACAGCCAAATATATATATATGTATATATATATATATATACTTGTTAGACCTTACACATCAGCCCCATCGCAAATGGGGACCCCTTTGTTTTGCTTTTGAAATTTTGCCTTAAGGCCACAACTACTTATCACCAAATTTTGCAATGAGAGTTGTTTTGAAGAGTCATCTCGAGCCCGGACCATCGGCCCAAACATCACCATCAGGTTTAGAGGTCCGAGGGACTTAAGATCGACTATCGCTTCGGGTCAATTCTGACATCTCCTACTTTTTGGGGATTGCCCCTCCGGACCCCCTATTTTTTAGGGACTTTATTTTTGGCATTTTGGCCTATTTTGGACTTCCTATTTTTTAGGGGCTATTTTTAGAAAGTTGCTATTTTGGGAAAAGTTTCTATTTTTGTTAGGGTTTCTATATTTGGAAAGGGCCCTAATTTCGAAAATCCACTCAGAAGTTCCAAAAAGTCAATAGAAATCTCAGAAAATCAATTTGAAAATTTCCAGGGAAATTCATGATGAAAAATCAAAATGGTGAAAAATCTGGAAAATCCATGGAGAAATCTGGAAAATTTATGAAAATCTGAGAAATCATGGTGAATTTGCCTAAGTGTGGATTCATGGAAGTCCAACCAGCATGGAGAAAGAGGAAGTCCATGGCGAAAGGCTTCAGCCAAGCAACAGGGAATGGCATGGACTCATGGAAAGTCCGCCCAGCAACTTCAAAGGCAATGGCATGGATGAAGGCCAAGTCCGCCCAGCAATGGCAAGGATATGAGTGAAGTCCGCCCAGCAAAGAAGGTAATGGCATGAAGACAAGCCAAGTCCGCCCTTGGACAAATGGAATGGCATGGCAGTAGGCAAAGTCCGCCCCATGTAAAATGGCAAGAAATTAAGCCAAGTCCGCCCAGCCATAAAAGAAGAGTGGCATGAGTTAGTATGAAGTCCCCGCCTTTGACAAAGGAAAGATGGTTCAACACTTAGTGAATCAGCCCAAGGAAAATGGAAAGAAATCAAGTAAAGTCCGCCCAAGAGATGACGGCATAAATCTATGCCAAGTCCGACTAGCCTAGAGGAGGAAAGCAAAACAGAAAATTTGGCTAAGTATTGGCAACTTGGGGAGTAAAAACTCAGAAAATGGTTAAGTATCAAAGAAAAGAAGTTGCCACAAGTGAATGGAAGTCCGCCCCACTCAACAAAGACATGGCATGAGGACATGGCAAGTCCGCCATGCCATGGAAAAGGAAATGGCAAGTAGTTGGTGAAGTCCGCCCTATGCAAGACATGGCTTAGAGAAGATGGCAAGTAGTTGGTGAAGTCCGCCCAGCTTGGAAGAAGGCAGAAAATTAAGAAATTTGGCTAAGTATGAACACCTTTGAGGGGGGAAACTTGAAAATTTTGGCTAAGTATAAGTGCCTTGCCTATATAATGCTACCTTGGGAAGGAAAATTTCATGAAATTGACTAAGTATTTGATGCCTCGGAAAATGAAATGTGAATTTTGGCTAAGTGTAAAAGGAAAATACATGTGGAAAAGAAGTTCCAAGTCCGCTATGCCAAAATGAGAATGGCATTAACGTCTTGAAGTCTGCCCTTGCAATATGGAAAGAAGACTCCAAAGTCCGCCCTTGCAACATGGAAAGAAGGAATGGTGAGAATGTCCAGACAAGAGGAAAGTCCCACCTTGGCACTTCAAAAAAATGGCAAAGACAAGACAAAGTCCGACCTTGCTCAATGGATGGACAGCACAAGCATGAGAAAGTCCTACTTTTCCCAAGCATAGCATGTCCAAACCTTTATAAGGCATGTCCAAGGCAAAATAAAGTCCGACCTAGGCCTAGAGAAGAAAATGTCTTGAGCATCATGAAGTCCGACTTTGATTGAAGAAAAACGTCCAAGCTCATATGAAGTCCGCCGAGGAAATGGCAAAGCACATGCAAAGTCCAACTTAACTCAAGTAAGGACGTCTAAACTACTATTAAATCCGCCTAAGGATGAAGATGCCTAAGCACAAGACAAGTCCACCCAGGAAGAAAATGAAGATGTCAAGACATGGATAAAGTCCACCCAGCCTAGTATGCCTTGGAAAACTCCTTTCAAACTCCGCCATGCCATGATGAATGGAAAAATGTTTTCTACCATAGAGAAAAATACTTGGAAAATTGTTTATGAAGTTTGCCTAGAGAGAGGTAGATAAATGGCAATAAGGCTCAAAAAGTTCGCCATTCCTAGAAGGCTATGGAAAAATGAAAGGCAAGAAGCCTTGAAAGTCCGCCATGAAGAGATAACCAGAAGAAAATCACCTTGAAAGTGCGCCATGACACTTGAATGGAAAATAAATGGAACAGGTCTCAGAAAGTTCGCCATGAGTAGAGAGAGAGTATGGAAAATTCAACAAGAAGTTCAACCTCAAGAGAAAGAAACGGAGAATTTGACATGAAGTCCGCCATACCAAGAGAGAGATGGAAAAAGACTCTCAAAGTCCGCCATGGAAAAATGTTCACCAAGTCCAACTTGTAGAGAGAGAGTATGGCAAACAATGAAAAGTCCGAATTCAGGAGAGAGAAAATGAAAATCTTCATCCAGCATTGGGATTGATGAATAATTTTCACCATGGCTAAATTTAAAAATAAAATAAAGATAAAATCAAATAAATTAGCCATTTTGGAGAAAATTAAAAGCCTGAAAATGAAATTAGGAGAGAGAAAATCTAAATTTATTTATTTTGTTTCTTGCAGGCGGATGACTACACAAGGCGAATCTTCAAAGGAGAAAATGGCAAAGAAAGTGTAAAGTCCAACTTGAAGGGAGATATAAAAAAAAACTTGGGAGTCCACCCTTGCACATGGCAAGACCAACAGGAAGTCCGCCAAGGATTTGGCATCATGAAGACAACGGCAGGCACATCGTCAAGTACATCCAACTTACACAAGCCAAATTCAAAATTGAAGACAAATCCACCGGCAAAGTTCATTTGAGCACAAAAATGGCCAAAATCTTGACGATGTTACAAAATGAAATTGAATAGCCAAAATTTGGCTAAGTATGGGAATTCTTCACAGAGAAAGTTCCAATTTCCTCCATTGCAGCGAAAGCACAAGGGAGTTCTCCAAATTCAAGGCACTTGAAGGAATTCCAAAGCAATCCAGGAAGAAAGACTTAATAACTTCAAGTCTAAACAGGTGCTCCAAGGCGAGGTGAGAAGAAGAAGCCAAAGTCATCCAAGATCAAAGTACAAAGGATAAAGTCATCGGCAAGGAAAATATTCTAAGGCAAGCATGTGGAAAACGAACAAAGTGACCAAGGAGGACATCCAACCTATTGAAGTGGCGCCTCGACCAATCAAATTGTTCCAAATCAACATGCAACAACTTTCTATTTTATTCGTTGGTTCATATTTAGTAAAAAGGACAAGTGTCCTCGAATGTAATTTTCTCATTGGTCGAAGCAAACCCTAATCAGGGTTTTATTTGTAATCTTGGTCGTTGATCCTAAATCAATCTTGGCCATTGAATTGTAATTGGGGAGCCTATAAATTGAGCTCACCCACTCATTTGTAAAGTATGGGAGCATGTTGCAAAACATGTTGAGATAAGCAATTGTTGTAAGACTGCCAAAGTAATAAGTAATGCATGCATTGTTCTGATGGTGATTACTTCTCTTATTTTGGAGTTGTCATGGTTCTTATCCCTCATCATAGTTTAGATTTTATTTCATGTATGTTAAATGAATGCAAGATTTGATAAGTATTGATTTATGGTGAAACTTTTGCTCATACTTTCTTTGAATGAATGATTTTCGTTCAATGCGTAAAGTTAGCCTGAGCTTACTTTGTGGATGCTTAACTTCGTGGTACAAATATTGTTCATTTGATGGTAGTTGGCTCATGACGTGGAAAAATCAAGGGGCACACCCCTTGAAGATTGCACCCACTTTGTAGTTGTCATTGAGCATGGTGAAGCAAAGCATGGTTATTGGTTCTACCAAGTCAATACCGTCTCTTGAATTCTTAGGAGTAGATTAGAACTTCTGAACCCTTATCTCCTTTTTTAGTTTGTTTGATCCATGACCCAAACAATAGAGCTTCATTGTCTAGACCTTCATTGTGAATTGAACAAGCCTAGCGTAAGTCCCTTTGTGTTACCGGCATAATCACATCAAACCACAAAGCTCATCCACACTTAACTTAAACATTGGAATTACCATATGATCTTTCTTGTAGTCTTAGCACATACAAGGTAAGCCAAGAGGGATATAGCATCTGGACACTTTATTCAGAATGTTTGTTTTGTCATAAAAACACGATCAACAATACCTATATATATGTATGTATGTATGTATGTTGAAAGGTGGAATTAATGATGGCCCAACTCTGAATTATGGGTCTGGTCAAATTGAAAAGTAGGACAAATGAAAATAAAATAAAATGGGCACAAATTGATGGCATAGGTATGGGCTGTAGGGACGAGAGACGGAAGGGCCTGCAACTCCCTTTAATATGGTATGGGCTTGCATTCACAGCTACTAAAATTGGAAGGTGGATGTCCATCAAAGGATAAAGGATAGAGAAATTTTGTCAGAGGAGAAGGTAGGTGATGCCATGGAGGTATTCACAGAGAGCAGGAAAGAGAAGAGGCTGATGCGGCCAGGAAGGGACTGGGTAAAAACAAGAGCGGTGTCAATGGGAGTCTTCAGGACTGTCAATGTTACCATTACGTGTCTCAGCAAAAGTTGAAAACAGGTACAATACTTCTGTAGGTTGCTGCGTGGAGAGGTGGCAAGCTAGATTTCAATGCTTGCTTCCGAGATATCTTCAATATCATCCCTAGATGAGTACTCTTCTTTATCATTACCTTGCTAAAATAGTATTTAATTCTGAATCATTCACTCACAGTTGAAGAATAATTAATCTAGGTTGATTTATGCTTTGTGTATGAATGTTGGGCATCTGCACTGTAGACTATGAAATTTATACATGATAATATCCCCAAAGAAAGGCATACATTTTTCTGATGTTCCTTATGTTGCTCTTGGCCTTGGTATGTGTCAACTTACTCTTTATAAGGAAGTGCTCAATTAGTAGCGAATATGTTTCAGGTGTGGTTTATACAAAATTAATATAAATATGTGTTGCAAACTGATGATAAGAGTGTGTTGATCTCTATAAAGCCTACAGTTGGTCGCTGGTTGAGTGACTAGACCCTTGAACTTATTAGCCTTCCCTTGATTTAAAAGAGGTATAACTTTAACTCTGCATGTTTCTATATTTTATTGGAGGAATTTTGTCACAGTCCATGCACAGTATGCATGCATAATGTCTTAAAGGAATTTTATTAATCAGCTCATGTGTGTTGTGAATGTTTCTGCTTTGTGTATATGTCTACTTGGCTGCTATAACTACTACGCTATAAATATATATGATTAGGATTAGTTATCAAAGCCCTCATTATGGCATGAATAAATGAGTTAGATCCATGAGCATAATGGCCGGAATAATAGTTCTAGCAGGGAGGTTGTAAAATGGAGTAAGGCAACACAACCAATGTTTGCATGGATAAGCACTTAGTGTCCTTTAATGGACTGTGATATGTATAATTGGCTTCATGGAATCATGATCTTGTATGATATTATTTGGTATCTTTGCACGCTGTGTTCCAATTGCAAAGGATGTCATACTAGAATATGATTATGATATTTGATATCATTGAATCATATTATAGTAGGACTACAATTGGGAGCCATGTCAAGTCTTTGCATAATTGTTGCATTGTGAAGATATTTTTACTGCCGCTGCCTTGTGATCTGATATGACTGGAATTATTTGATATCAATTATGCCATTAAGCATAATTTATATGTATGGATTTGATTCTGCAATGTTGGTAATTATTGGTATGCAACTGGGTGACAATGGAAGTTGACTTTTATTTGATAAGGCTTTAATATGAATGGGGTATTAATGTCAGTTGAGCTAAATACATATTCAGCTTAGTGTCTTACTAGTGTTAGCATGGGATGATATATAAATATCATAAATGTTTGCATTAATGAAAGCATGCATTTCATACCTAGTGGGAAATCTGAAAGGGGTTGTAAAGAACTAATCTAACTCTTTAATTATCCTAATGGGTTCCATTGAAGACTCAAACTAGTGATTACTTTGGCTCTGCAAGTATGAAGAGTTATATGATAATGGTCACATTATGATTGGGTGAACAAAGATATTTTCTTGTTGGTAGGTAATCAACTAGCTTCTGTGTTACTGAGATCAGCCTATAAGGTTCTAGCATGTTTATGCTAAATTATGAATCATAATGGTGGAAAGGTGTAAATTGAGATCTTGGTGCCCTTTGTTGGAAGTTCTTTAGTAAAGGTTCGTTAAATTGTGAGCATAGTTGGGTTTCATTTCCTATTGTTAAGCATTACTAATCAGTGTTCCAAGACTCGGACTCACCTCAGACTCAGCAAGCTGATTTTTGACTTGAACTCGGACTTAGAGCCTAGACTCAGCAAATTGAAAAACCCAAGAAACTCAGAGATTTTTAAGGATTTTAAACTTGTTCATGCACCCTTTAATAAATAAACCTTAAAGACACAATAACCTCACCAAATAGAAGCTACTTTGATCACATATACAAGTATACATCGATCAAATAAGTATAAACACAAATTTAGCTAAAGGAAATAACACATTTAGATATTTAAATATTGTCAAACGTAAACAAAACTCATGGAATATGAAATCCATGGCATCAAAACAAATATCAAAACTAAAATATAAGTCTATGGCTTAGATGAGCTTGCATTACTCATCCCAACATCACGAAAAGTCATGCACTAACATCTAAGGTAGGTCCTGGATGATGGTGTAGCCATGATATTTGCTTGTCTCAATGATTGGTGTGTATATTCAAGCGAGGAATTTATTATTAAAATTTTCTTGAAGCCTTCAAGATTGCATGTTTTGTTGTCAAGCTCATTAACAAAGAGGAGCGGTTAAGTAAAAAGATAAATGGTTATGTTCTAGTTTGACCTTATCTCAAATACTAATAGATGGGATTGTTCTATGAGTTGTCTGTGTAGGGCATGATTCATACTTTTTTGCATTATGAAAATGGAATTTCTTGCCAACTATGACTCAACCTGTATTCAACAGTACAATGACTATAGCATACAAATTAACTTTGCCTATGGTCATCCTTTTGTATACTCAAAACAAGTTGTCCAATGTATGAAACAAGATAATCCTTGGATTGTGGCTTTGATTGTGAAGATGCGTAGGATTTTGCAATGGGGATATGTATTTCTTTGTAGGTTTTATGATCATAATTCATTATTGGCCTGGCTACTCTTTGCTTAGACTCTATAGTTTGATGAGGGTTTGGGGAAACACCCCATCGGGTCGAGGGCGGCCTCGCAGGGTTTGGGGACGATCACAACAAGGTCGAGGGGTAGCGCCCCTTGTAGGGTCTAGGGGTAGCACCTCGAGCGTGCTCCCTGTTGTGATATAGGGTGGGGTCGAGGGGCGGAGCCTCCACCACCAAGCCCAAATGAAGACCTTCAAAACCACACAGACCTTCATGGCTGAAATATTCTGAGCCAATTTTTTTTCATTTTTTCAATTACAAATTACAATCAATGCACCAAGTATAAGCTAGTAAAATTTCAAACCAAAACGCATGCTGAAGCAATCCCCTAAACTTAATGTGGGCCACCAGGATCCCGATGTGGGCAAGGTGTGAGCATTGGTCAGAGGATCTTAATCAAATTGCTTATGCAGGAACTCTAACCAAGAATGGCGTCAATGATGGCGAGCATATGGTCAGAGGGTCTTCTACACTAAGTACTAAAAGGGAACTCGACACCAAGTACGTACAAATTCAACCTGCATGTGAGCTGGAGGCTTACCATATGGCTGGAGTGTTACAAATTACAATGCTTGAAAGAAATAACTGTAATGCTGGAAGTACTCAACACCCAGAATGTGCTTTCTAACCCGTAGTGGGAAAGTAGCTACCATAGGGTGGAGATAAAGTAAATACACTAGCAAATACTGGAAGTAGAATTGAGCATTACAAATTGAAAGAGCAAGATTATAACTGCTGTCAGTACTACTGCCGGCTTACAATATGTTAGACAATGCCTTGCTTTCAATACAAATCAACATTTATAGAATTCGGTTCAATGAATAAGGAAGATTAAATTAGAAACTGCAATATTAAGGCCAACCTGATAATCTGATTTTTGACAGTCCGGATCTTCATGTGCATGAACAGCAGCCCTGCACTTCACAAATCCACTCACAACTTGCTCAAAACTTAACCAAGTTTCTCCAAACGAAATGCAAAATGAACCTAATAGGATGGCGACCAAGACAGGACACTGAAAGCTGATCAAAGATCTCTATTTAATTTTTGCACGCAAACCAAGACAAAACAGAATAGTACAACCCAGCAAGAGGGCGATTTTACTTTAAAAATTGAAGGCTGATATAAAAAATCTAAAACTCTAGAAACTAGTTCGCCCTTCACAGACAGTTGTATCTAGACAATACCCAGAAGAATATTTTTTGTATTTTCTGACATATGAATGAAAAAGACAATCTGCTGTATTAAAATGCAATTTCCAGAATTCTCTAACATGCATAAATCTGAAACTAGAAAGCTACAAGCTGATTACAATGCACAATTTCCAATGCAAACTCACAACTACACTAATTCATCACTAGTTGTTGTGTTGCAAGCAAGAAGCAATGCCCGAGCTAGGAGGCCTTCATTCCTCGAAGCAATTCAATACCATTCCGGCAGAGTAACAATACTGTAGACCAAAGATGATCAAATGAGAACCCAAGGCTTCTTTTTATAACTTTCCGTTGACCTTCTCAAAACCCTAATCCTTCAGCAAATGGCGTCCTTTTCTTCAAGTTGCAATTTTGACTTTTTAATTATTAATTTATTCCTTCCTTGAAGTTGGTGTCCAACTTATGCTTGGAATAAATCTTTACCAATTCTTAAATGAGGCAACTCCACCATAAAGAATAGCTTTTTAAAACAACTTAAAGGAAGTTGCTAGGCCATGGGGTCAACAATGTTAAATTATAACATTAAAACATGACTTCTCTTTAAAATAATTCAACTTATCACCCTTTCAAACCGCATCCCGAGGCCAAAGTCTCAATACACCAATTGAGTCACCAAGAGGAAAGTCAACCGTGTCTAAAACCAACCGGGTTTACTACTGTAAATAGAATTTACTAAAATAGTAAATCAAGATGCTAAGAATGCCAAGAACATACCACCGCAAAGCCTCAAAACCCAGAAAGAATCCGCCATTGGAACAACCAACTCCGAGCAAGAACATCCTTCAAAATAGGAAACCCTAATTTTACCTTCCGACTAGCCTTCGGGTCTCCGGAAAAGGCCAACGGTCACTAGAAAGATCAGGTTTGAGAAGGGGACATTACAGTCCGCCCTCCCCAAGATTGCTTGTCCTCAAGCAATCGCAAACCAGGATGCTGCAGAATCTCATCATTTTCCCAAGTCGCATCCTCCATAGGCAGGTTCTTCCACTTCACCAAGTATTCTCGGATTGTTCTTCTTCTCAAAGAACGCTCTCTGAAATCAAGAATCTCCTCTAGAATCAAAACCAACTGTCCTTCATCCAAAGGTGGCAACTGTGAGGAGGCAACCACATTGTGTCCAAGTGCCCTCTTGAGGCGTGACACGTGGAAGACATTATGTACTCTGCTATCAGAAGGTAGCTCCAACTCATAAGCTACTGCTCCAACCTTTCTGATAACCTTGAACGGCCCGTAGAAGCGAGGTTTGAGCTTCTCAGCTCCACTCTTCTTGAGAGTAGACTGTTTGTACGGCTGTAGTCGGAGATAAACCATATCTCCAACCTCAAAAGAACGCTCAATACGCCTCTGATCAGCATACATCTTCTGCTGATTCTGTGCCATCTGAAGATTATTCTTCAATGATTTCATGATGTCTTGACTCTGCTGCAACAAGTCCTTGGCTTGAGGTGCTTTGCTATCACCAAACACCAAATCGGCAAAGCTAGGTGCTTCATACCCATAAAGAGCCAAGAAAGGAGATATCTTAATTGACATATGAAAGGAAGAATTATAACAGTACTCGCCTATGTGCAGCCACTTAACCCATGCTCTTTGCTGCTCCGACACATAGTTTCTCAAGTAGCCTTCCAACCACTTGTTCACTATTTCAGTTTGTCCATCCGTTTGGGGGTGATAACTAGTGCTTGGAGTGAGCACAGTACCACTCATTCTGAAGACCTCTTGCCAAAAAGTGCTTAGGAACTTGCTGTCCCTATCACTCACAATGTTCTTTGGCAACCCATGCAGCCTAAACACCTCATGAAAAAACAGATCTGCAACTTGGGCTGCTGAAAAAGAGCTGGTAATGGCGAAGAAATGAGCAAATTTTGTTAGCCTATCCACTACCACATAGATACAATCCTTCCCTTGGACCTTGGGCAACCCTGTGATGAAATCCATCGAGATGCTTTCCCATTTTTGATTGGGAATAGGAAGTGGTTGCAGCAAACCAGCTGGTAGTGTATGCTCATTCTTGTTCATTTGACAAACAGGACACTCCTGAATGTAACGTTGAACTTCTCCTTTCAATCCTTTCCAAGAAAATTTTTCTCGGATCTGCCTATATGTCTTAAAGAACCCTTGGTGACCAGCAAGCGGACTATCATGAAATGTCAATAAAATCTTCTTCCTGAGCTTAGAATCAGCCACTAGAAAGATTCTCCCTTTGTAGTGTATCAACCCCTCAATCACCTTGTAACTTTCGTCATGAAAAGTACCCTCAATAATGCTGGTTGCAAACTGATTTTTGGCATAATCAACAAGCAACATGTCCCTCCAATCCGTAGTAAGCTCACACAATGAGCTAAGATGGGGTCTCCTTGACAGAGCATCGGCCACAACATTATTTTTCCCTTTGACATACTCAATGTCAAAGTCGTAAGCTTGAAGCTTACTCACCCACTTTTGTTGCCTCTCGTTCAGATCCTTCTGATGCATGAAGTGTTTGAGGCTATTGTGATCAGTCTTGACCACGAACTTGTTTCCCACCAAGTACTGCCTGAACTTGGCTAATGCATGCATAATGGCAAGCATTTCCTTGTCATAGATAGAGTATGTTCTTTCAACACCCCTCAGTTTTTTGCTCTCAAACACAATAGGATGTTTGTCTTGCATCAAGACAGCCCCAACTCCTTCATCGGATGCATCACATTGTAGCTCGAAGGGCTTGGAAAAATCCGGAATGGCCAGAACCGGGCAAGAGCTCATGATCCTCTTAAACTTGTCGAAAACAGTTTGAGCCTTTTCTGACCAACAAAAGGCTCCCTTTTTGGTGAGATCAGTAAGAGGAGCAACATTCTGTGAGTAACCTTTTACAAATCTCCGATAAAATCCACAGAGACCCAAAAAACCTTTCAACTGAGTCAAGTTCTCGAGGCCTTATCAACTATCATCAAGGCTTTTATCTTTCAGATCCAATCTTCACTCCTCAAAGACCATTATTATGTGGGCTAAGGTACAAGAATCCCTCCATTCCAAATTCACATTTGGATGCTTTTGCGAACAAACTCTCAGATTCCAGGATACTAAGCACTTCCTCCAAGTGCTTGAGATGATCTTCCCAAGTCTTGCTGTAAATCAAAATGTCATCAAAAAACATCAACACAAACCTCCTTAACTGATTCTGAAAAACTCGGTTCATGCAAGACTAGAAGGTAGCCGGAGCATTAGTCAATCCAAATGGCATGACTAGAAACTCGAAATGGCCATAGTGACATCTGAAAGCTGTCTTCTCAACATCAGATCCTCTCATTCGAATCTGATGGTAACCCGATCTCAAATCGATCTTCGAGAAGAACTTGGCCCCATGTAGCTCGTCAATGAGCTCATCTATCCTTGGAATGGGGTATCGGTTTTTGATGGTGCTTTGATTCAAAGCATGATAGTCCACACACATGCGCATGGTACCATCTTTCTTCTTCACAAGAACCACTGCAGAAGCAAAGGGGCTCTTGCTTGGGCGAATGAAACCCATCTCCAAGAGTTCTTGAATGTTCTTCTCAATCTCATCCTTTTGCCTCTTCGGGTACCGATATGGAGTTGTAATTACCGGTTTAGCTCCTTCCTTGAGCTCTATGATATGTTCTGAACCCCGTTCAGGTGGTGGTCCAGGAGGCAAATCAGCAAAGACTTTGCTCTTCTTTGTGAGTAGAGACTGAACATCAGGAGGATAGTCTCTTTTAGTCTCAACCGGACTAGCAGGAAGGATCATGCATTCTGCAACCCACTCAGCTTGATCGTGACGGATCAGCCTTGCCATTCTTTTGAATGACACAACCCGAGGGCCCCCATTGGACATTCCTCTTAGTACTATCCTCTTCCCATCTGATTGAAACTTGAGCTCCATAGTTTGCAGATTCAAGGAGATCTCCCCAAGTGAACGCAGCCATTGAATGCCTAGAACAGCATCAGTATCTCCAATGTGGACTACATAGAAGTCATCCTTGACTTCGTAGTTTCCCAATTGCATAGTCATGTTCGAGATTTTCTTGGTGCATGAAATGTGGAATCCATCGGCAACCATGACCTTGAAGCCTTCAAACTCCTCTGTTTGCAGCCCCTTCTTTGCCACCACAACTTCATCAATGAAGTTATGTGTTGCTCCAATGTCGATCAAAGCAACGATTCGCTGCCCTTTGACCATCCCTCGAACCTTGAAGGATTCGTTTCTTTGGAAGCTCGAAAGTTGAGCCAAGACACCTCCACTTTCCTTCTCATCTTCGGACTCTTCTGGAGCTCTTTCTACTTCACTATCTTCAAAATCAGATTGCTGGTCTGAAAAGTCAGAATTACTTTCACTAGCTGAATAGTACTCAATCTGATTAAATTTAACTCCCTTTGGGCAAACATGATCTTGAGACCATTTTTCCCTACACCGGAAACATAACCCCTTTCTTCTGAGTTCGTTCAGTGTCTCTGGATCTAATCTTGTGACATGAGGATTATGATGTTTGAACTCCTTATGCTGAGGTCTCAAAGGAGGTCTTTGATGAGGTCTTTTTCCTTTATCCCCTTTGTGAATGGATGGCCTGGGTTGAAACTTTGCCTTAGGAGCTGCCCACTCCATGTTTCTTGCCTTCTTCATGGCCTCCTGTAGGGAGGGTGGATCAAAAGCTTTAATCCAACCCTTGAGTGGTTCCATCAATCCTTCACCAAAAGCAAGACTATGCTGACGCGGCAGGTTTTAAGACCGCCCCAACACGTAATAAAGTCTCCCAACCAATGCTCTATCCTCTCCTCTTTTGAACAAAGTATTCAAGATGCTAAGATTATGGTGTAAGATCATGCTTTCAACCTCCAAGGTTCCTTGAGCAGCTATCAGGCTCACTTTGCCTCGAAGCGTGATATTGCTGGTAAGGTCAAGGGGACTTACACAATTGTTCGACGACTAACAACAAACAGTATACTAAGGGCTTTCGTGTGATTCAAATGATTTGGCAGGTGAGTGCAAGTTTCCTAATTCTAACCGGAAATGAACTGAATTTAAAAGGGTGTAGGGATAAGGGTGTTCTAATCTACTCTAGGGTGTGGGACATGGCGATCAATTCTCACAAGCTTCAACCAAGCTCCGTTTTGCCTCACTTTGGACAGCTTCCGCGGAACTGGTGCAATCTTCAAAGGAGTGACTTAAGATGTTCAGATCACGATTCAGCATGAAGACACCATCACAACGACGCATGCCAACATATAAACCGTAATCGAAGTTAAGTTTTACAAAGTTCCAGTTGACCACGCAAGGCGAACCCACCGTCAGCGAGCCCGCTAGTGGTATGGACGAACGCAGTCTTGTTCAAATCGAGTAACCACATTCCACAATTGCTAAGTACTTGCATGAAATGAAATCTACTTTACTTTTAAGCTACTTCAAGATGCTACGTGAATTGGAAGGATGAAGAAGCCTCAACAACTATTCACAACAAAGAAGAATTCACCATCAATGAAAATTCTTTTATTATGAAAGCATACATGACAACTTCTTACAAAGTATCCAAAGGGAAGACTTTCCTTCCTTTTCAATCTAAACTACTATGCTAAGATATTACAACTAAAGTACCTCCGCTCTACTCTCTAGTCTGATGCCTAAACTCTACTTCTAATGAATTACAAATGAGGGGGACTCCCCCTTTTATAGCTAGCCAAGTCCCAAAAGACGGCTAGGGTTACAATTAATAGAGTGGCCAGAATCGTGCCACCTCAGCCCTAAACAAGATTTGCCCTAAAAACCGCCACAAAGGAGAGGGGTAATAAATGCGCCACAATGTCCACCATCATCCTTCTAGAAGATTCTGCTGGTAGACGCGTTCACACTGTTCCTGATCTTCTTTCCGACTTTTGTTCTTTAACTTCTTCAACCTGAGGGTCTTCATCTTTGTCACTTGAACTAACACTTAGCCAATTTCTTGCAACTTTTTTTTCCTTCGAGATTGAAACTCATCTTCATCATAAGCCTAATTTCAAGTCAATGCGTTTCCTGCTCAACATTCTCCGCAAAACAAGCAAGTGAGAGGGGTATTAGAATACTTCATGATATAAACTTAACTCACTTTACCCGATCCTCACGCCCAACTTTCTGCTGCCTATCGCCAACTTTGTGTTCAAGTTCATGCCTTTGCATAAATCTCTCATCTTTGAGAAATTCATTTCACCGGTTGGAGCTCTGATAACCTCGATTTTATTCATTTCTGACTTAAGTAAACTATCTTCACGGAGGACTGAAGTAAATTCACCTAGGCAGTTCCTTTCAAATTCATCGCCTGGAGAATTTCACCTTGAAAACACATTTTCTTCATTTTGCCTTAGAAAATTTTCGAACTTCCCTTAGGAAAATTCATCAACCTCGTGCCCACTTGAAATCTTCATCTCGGAATCCCCGACAAGCTGTGGAAGACCTTAAAATCAACTCCTCATCGGCAATCTTCGATACCCAGAAGAAAATTTCATCCAGAACGCGTCGAATTCATGGGTACCCAACGAACGGGTTCATTTAATTTTCTTGAATTTTGAACCTTAGAAATATTCTTTCATCAAATTTATTCTCGTTCTTCGATCCCCTCCGAGAATTTTGCTCTGACTTGGAAAATTTTTATCAATCTTGTGGAGCTGGCATCACTAACTTCATCTTTGTATACCATCCTCAGGTTTCCAAAAAAATCCACCATCTTGGAGTCTAGGCGTATTTTCTAGAGGAAGAGAATACTTCATGCCTTAGAAAAATTTTGAATCACTTGAAAATTTTGCCTTAGAAAAATTTCGCCTTGGAATTTTTTTTTATATTCAACTTTGATCACTTGCCTGCGAGAAGAATTTATTTCACTTAGAAGATCTTCCTGCGAGCACACCACATTTCACTTCCATCATCTTCAACGCCTTAGGAAATTTTTTTATCACTTTGCAACTTCAACGCCTTAGCAATATTTGTCAACAACTTGTATTTTATTTCACCACGCCTAGCATATTTAACTCTCTCCTCTTTGTGCCTTGGGTGCATATTACACTTGCCATGGAGAATATTTTCCCAACGCCTAGCAATTTTTTTTATTTCACCACCACACGCCTTAGAACTTTTTCCAACACCTACTACCCTAGGCGCATATAGCATACTTGAAGAAAATTTGAAATCACGCCTAGCATTTCATTCCACATTTCACACGCCTTGGAAAAAAAAACTCTAACACCCATTACCTTGGGCGCATTTTGCACTTGAAGAGGGACATCTAACTTCACCACGCCTAACATTCACCCTTCTTTTACCACGCTTTGAAGTATTTTCACCTTAATTACCACCTCCATTCACTTATTACACCTCAAAGTAGGCGCATTTCCATGTAGGCAAAGGATGACTCTTCAACTCCCGTTTCTTGTCTTCACATGCTCTGTTTTGGGCGCATTTTCATGTAGGTGAGGGATAAAGACTTTGACTTGTTGACCCACTTTCTTCTTGGGCGCATTTTAGCCTTGATGGAGGATAAACTTTCAAACGCCCTCATGTGACTTTTCAGCTCCTTCATTTTTGTCCTCACATGGCATGATTTGGGCGCATTTTGCCTAAGGAGGAGGACGAATTTGCTTGACTACTTTGACCTTTCTCTCCTTTGGGCGCATTTTGGCCTGCCTTCAGGATAGAAATGTTGACTTTCATTGACCATTCCAGCTTTGGGCGCATTTTGCCATGGCAGGAGGATTTGACAGTGACTTAGAATATTTTCATCAACTTATTTCTCCTTGGGCGCATCTGAAGTAGGCTACAGGATGAGACTTAGACTTAGACATTTTTTTACCTTCCTCTGCTAGCATTCATGCCCCTGCTATTTATAGTAAATCCTCTGATTTTGCATCTCTGGAGCCCGGAATGACTTGAAATTTTGCGCACTGCATCCTCATGACCTTGTTGTTCTGTCGACACTGCCACCTTTAGCTGACCTGCTATTTTTAGCTCGTTTCCGGAGGTGGTTTACTATAAATAGTAACCTCATGTTTCTGATGGCTCCACTGCTCCGATTGACTTGAAATTTTAATGAGGCGCTCCTCACCACGTGACCTGACTGCTGACACTGACGCATGCACCTGATTTACTATTTTTAGCACCTTTCTAAATTGACTTACTATAAATAGTAAGTGCTCCTTTTGACTTGAAATTTCACCAGCAGATAGCCTGAAGAATGCTGATCGCGGTGGTTTACACCGGTGTTCGAAAATTC